>APFE031184510.1:50774-64074 GCA_000404065.3 Pinus taeda | reverse complement strand
AGTTTTTTCAGCAAGGCTGAGATAAGTTGTAAAAGTTTGCTTGCTGATTTTTGCTGAATATTTCTCTTACTGTAAAAAAGGCATTTTCCATAAATAAAGAAGAGCTCTCAAACTGGTTTTCCCCAAGAGTTGTAGGGTTTTTTCCAGGGTCACGTTGACCAAAAATATCAGTGTTTTAATGTGTTTTAATGGCTGTTTATTACTGCTGATTTTTATTTCTGCAATTTCCAGCATTCTGTAAAATTTCCAGAGTTTGTGTTTTCAGCAAATTTATTTTTTTCAGCTTGTTGAATGTATGGTTATGGGAAAGGGCATTTAACTACATGGGAGAAATAAGGAGAAACTGAAAACCGGGGTGGGAAAACAGAAATTTTAACAATTGTAACACAGTTTGATGAGGTGATTAGAATCTAACTCACTGGGTTCGGTGAATATTATCCTCCAAGTTTGAATATCGTTGAACCTGATCTAAATTCGAATATATTCGATTGAGTTCAAGCAAACTTTAATCTGTACTCAAAGCCATACTTGCTGCCCAAAGTACTTCACAAAAGTCAAAGTAGTAATGTGGCTCTTTGGGGAATGCAGCCTATTTCCCAGCCAGAAATCCATCTATTCTCCAAGTTGAAATGGAAGCTATTTATTGCAGGCCCCCTATATCGTCCCGTTATTGAAATCCTAATTCAAATATCACAAACAAAAGGTTTTACCCACACTAGAACCTACACACTATTGGACTGAACTACACCCGAGCTCTCTATCTAAATAAAGAGGGCATGAAACTACAGGTGGTGAATCAACAACGACTGGATTTGAACGTTGAAAAAACTATCAAACTCCATTGAAGTTCAACACGGTTTGACCCACGGATTAATCTTAAAAAATAAAAATTAAAGGGGTGAACGCCTTTGACCACTCCATACCACGCGAATCACATCACCTCTAGTGCAATTTTAGTGACCTCAGCGTCAGCCCTTGCCTAACTCCATATTATGCAAATTGCATCACCTACACACTACGATTTTCATTTCCTCAGCATTAGCCCTTGACCACCTCCATGCCACGCAAAGCGGTACAACCTATAGATCAAATTTAATTTAAGGATTTCATTGTGAGCAAAGATTTGTATAAATATAGATATATAACTTTACAGTTAAATAATAATTAATTTTTAATCTTTAAATATTCTTAATTTAAATTATATAAATTAAACGAATTAATATATTTTTATTGTTTAAAAAAAATACTAAATTAAATCTTTTACTAAACAAGGATAATATTGAAAATATTTATCATGCTTTTATAACAACTAGGATAATATTGAAAATATTTATCATAGTTTTATGATAACTAGGATAATACTGAAATCTTTATCATAGTTTTATAATAACTTACTTTCTTTTGAAGTCCTTAAAATTGCACAAAATTATTATTGAAAAAGGATGATTTAGATTACAAATGATATTTTTATTATGTGTTTAAGGAGAGAACTGAATTTTATTATATAATTTTTTTTAATTCAAATTCAAGCTTTTGTGATCCATATTTGGAATATTTGAAACTAATTTCAGAAGAAATCACATATGTAAATTTAGGCCGACGCGTTTCGAACCAACCAGTGTGGTTCATCATCTTGTCCTAATGATGAACCACACTAATTGGTTCGAAACGCGTCGGCCTAAATTTACAAATGTGATTTCTCCCAAAATTAGTTTCAATTTTTTTTAATTTTCAAATTTTGTAATATGTCAAACTTAATGTCGAATTTTATCCCCAAAATTTTCACTGTCGAACTTTTATCAAACTTCGAGGTCATCGAACTCGAACACGAACCTTCAACCAGGTGACTTAGGTTACAATGTTCTTGCAAGAGGACCAAAGACACAAGCAGAATGAAAATAAGAAGCTTGTTAAGGCATTTGTAGCTTGACATGATGGACATGGAAGATAGAAGCTAAGAACAAGAGGTGGTTTCCAAGCAAGGTTGTTGGACATATGATAATGCAGAGTTCCAACAACAGCAATTATATTGGGATATTGGGAGCAATGAAAATGAAAAAGATGAAACAGAGTTTACTTTTTAAGGTTCCTTAGAATAATTGTGGTGCCTCACATCGCATTTGGTATTAAGATTCATGGGCTAACAAACACATGCCAAGGAGGAAAGAATGCTATCTAAAAGTGATGAATGCAAAAAATGAAGCATTTGCACTCCGAGATAACACAATTCACAAAGTGCAGGGAAGAGTAGTAACTACAGAATTGTTGACAATGTTGTGAAAAATTTCAAGGATGTGTTATTTGTTCCTGCTATAAATGCTTAGAAAAATTACAGAAAACTAAGTGTTCCAGCAATGTGAGAGAGAGCATATGAATGCATTGCACTGTTTTTTCAAAAAGTGTATTATATGCAATAACAACCTATGGTAACTCCTCCTATTCCAAAGTGACTTCATCTTCCACTTAACTAAGACTAAATAAAAAGTGTCTTAAGCTAATCTAAAAGCCATGACACATTGAATTTATACTAAGATTCACTTTCTAACTTAATTGTCTAAAGTGTGTCCTAGTAGTTATACCATTACATTCATACTTTGTCATCCTCCCTTAATGGTCATACTGTTAGTTTTGTTGATTTCTCCAAGTTCCTCTCCATTTAGATGTAGTGAATTGAGCAGTGGATCAGTTGGCTGGTTGGCTAGAGAGAGGGTACACTTGTGAAGAGTTTAGCATGAGGGTGACCTGTGCTTTTGTAGTCCTCTTCAGCTATAGGTAGGGTGCATTCATATTGGCAGTTACACTCACAGTTGAGGTACATCCACTTCACGAGTTACTCTTGAGGTGGGAAGTATGATTCTAGGTGAGTTACACTTGAGCATAAAGGTGTATTTACTTCCGGTGGTTACAATTGAGGTGGGGCACACTTTTCTAGGTGGGCACATTAATTCTTACGAGTTACATCATAACCAGAAGACACATTCACAGCAAGATTTATGCCTTCCATCTTTGGAGTATTATGCTTCCCATGAGGCCATATGGGTACGGCCAAAGAAGGTATCTGAACAGTCTGTCACAGTACTGTCAAAACTCAATATGCTAAATGGTCAAAAGTCACAGAGATAATCAATGATACAATTATATTTGTATCATTATTCATTGACACGATAATTTCTGGCCACTTTGTGCCAATCAGGATAGTAATAAGGATGAATTTCTTACGTGAGTAGATTGTGGGAAGTGGACCCAAGAAATCAATCACCCAGCGCTAGAATGAAGCTTGGAGTAAGCTTGGCTTGAGCGAAAAATACTCTATCTTCTGCAGTCAAACCATGAACTTGCAGATGTCACACTTGTGCACCTAGTCCTGTGAATCGCCGAACAAGGTGGGCCACTAAACCCTTGCAGGAAGAACTCAATAGGTACCTAGCCCCATGAGGATATTCACAAAAGAGAGAGAAAGAGAATACATCTTGCCATCCTTCATTTTGCTACCAACTTCATTACTCTTCAACCCATTCTCAGTTGTTACTGAGAGTTTAACGATTGTTCCCACTCAGTAGTGTGTTAATTTATTCAGCAAGAAAGTGGAAGGGCACACTATTGCTTCATTTATTTACAGAAAATCCTCTTGGAATTCAATACAGGAAATTTGTGTTATGAGGAGAACCTGTGGAGAAGGTTCTTCGATTGGTTGATGCCAGATAGCAACAAACCTGTCATGGGCATCCTGCATAGGCCATGGATAGGGCCAAAGAAGGTACCTAGACATTATGTCACAGTATTGTGAAAACTCAATACCCTAAAGGACCAAATGTTACAAATAAATAACTAAATAAAGGTTAAGTTTTCTTGATCGAGCCAAAGACTAGGGCAAACCAGATTTCAAAAGATATGGAATTTCAGGTCAAAATAAAATTTGCATATCCCCTGCCATGTATCATCAATAATCAAAGAAATTGACAGCAATTTCCAATCTTTTGGGTTATAACAAGCTTCCCCTTTGACAGATACAAAATGACAAGCTAGTTCTCGAACTAAAATATCCATTTTTACATATGAACTCAGGCACTGGCAAAAACCCTTCAATCAAGTTAGATCATAGAGCAATATTGAAAAGCTAACGGAGACAATGACAAGCCAATAAGTGGTCTCGTCAAACATAGGCAGGACACAATGATGCTATCTATTACATCTGTGCTATCTATAGATTTAGTTTATTATGTACCTAATGTATTCTGGTCCCATCAATTGCTCTGCCTCATCTATGGACATTCAAATAACTTACTTTTCTTTCATGCTATCTTTCTAAGGCATATACTTTGTAATACTATTCTTCCAATGACAGTTTGGAATGTTGACAAATAAATTACAGAGTGCATCAAGCTAATTCTCTTATGAGCATCTAATTTCCAAGTGGTTAGAAAACCGAAGTCTCAATCATGGGAGAGCTTGTTTAGTTCTATTTTCTTATCTTAAATAATATAACCATCTAAATAACCTAAGAAGAAAGAATCCCAGCATCTTTATAAGGATAATAAAAAAGTAAAGAAAACCAATTACAGATAATCACACCATATAAAAGCCTGAGTAAACATAAACCAATTTTTCTGGTTTATCACTGCCTGAGAAAAGAAATAATAATGTATCTTTGCAAAAAAATCCATACTAATAAACCAAAATGTTGCCTTAAGATGTTCAGATAATCTAGCTTGTTTAGTTTCATTTACCATTTTAACAGATACAATGGGACAAAGATTATCAAACTTGTTGAATAAGCCTGGAAAATTGTTATCAAAGTAATTGTAGATCTCCCGCTTCAAGATCCCAAGTGGGTGATTGTCCCTTCTGTGAAGCTGCACACCTATTTTCGAAAAAATTGAATCCGGCACATTGTTTGTTGGATCATTCTCCCTTACTACATCTGTTCACAATGATACGATCAGCCAATAGACAATCAATACAACTTACAAAAGCTGTGTCTTTTAATTCCAAATGCATTTAATGTGCCTTCAATTATTTTCATAATTATATATATCAATAGCATAGATCCATCCTAATCCTGGATCTATTTTGTGCCAAGAGGGATTTAAAAAACTTGAGGTGGCAACCACTCTGCACTTCATAGATCCAGGGTTTTGTGTGTATAATCAGCCAAGTAATTATTTTCTACTGTAATCGCGAAAACCTCTTAACATGATTTTGAGGAGAAAATACCCTTTGAGAGCATGGGAAGAAAGGAGGAGCTTGTAGACTACTTGGATGAAGGTGAGGGGGAGCTTCTCAATTCTGTTTTTAGATCGAGAGATGAGCTCAACGAACAATGGGAAGGGGCAAGATCTGGCCAAGGTCCCATGGGTAAGACCTAGGATTTTTCATAACCTAGGTTTCAAGGAAGAAGAGGAAGCAAATTCCTTACAAAACTTTAACATTGGAAAGTAGTTGTAAGAAGGGGACAGAGGGTTCAAGCATAGAGATCACATCAGCATTAAGATTCCCCACAAGTACCTGGGTACAATGTCAGAATCAGCACAAGATGGATGAGGATCCTGAAGTTCATTCCTTAAAAGAGCTAGTTGGGAGCAGTAATGTTGTGAGAATGGAAGGCCAAATTATGAACATCAACATTAAAAGCTCGTAGGAATTATTCATTTCATCAGAGAACAAGGAGAAAGTTTTACAAAAGTTTGAAAGATGAGAGTTTATGGTCATTGCTCCATGTCCATAATTGGGGATTTCAAAGGGAAAAACAGGACATGGTAGAGGGTTCAGTGCCCTAACTTCGGAAGAGTTATTAGGGAAACATTGAGAAGATAAAGCATAGAAGAGGGAAGAGAGAACAGTAGTGACAACGCAGAGAAAAAAAGGAAAAAGTGTATTCAAGAAAAAAAAAAAAAGATCAAGCTAGTCTTCAAAGAAGACATAGCCATGGATGAGGTCCTAGCGCTAGGAATGCCCTTAGGTGTTTCACTGGCAAGTTAGTCACAAAATCACCCTTATGAAACTAGAAAGAAAAGGTATGGTTGGAACAAGTTCGATATATGCCAAAGTTTCAACTTTCACATACTCACGCAAGGATGTCTAGCTTTCAAATTTCACTCGAAAGTGGATGTTGGGAAAAATTTAGCTAGAAAATAGCATTGGGTCCCTCAATCTTAAGCTCTAATGAGGTGGAGGCCTTCCAATGGAATTGTAACCAATATCGAATCTTCGATCCCATAAAAGAAGATAAAGACTTCTCAACCCATTTGGGTCAAACTCTTAGGCCTTGTAGAATTGCTGAACGTGTGAGACTTGAAGGCAATTTGAAATGGCTTAAGACATTTCATACACCGAGAGGCGAATATGCTTACCATAATTGATAGGAAAATTGTCAAAATCTTAGTGTAGATTGATTTATAACAAAGCCTTCTAAATGAGATTAAGATTGAGATTGAGTGGGATAACAAAAGATTATTACAATTTTTGGATTATTGGAAGATGCCCTTCAGATGCCAAAATTGCCATGCACAAGGGCACATTTTCAAGGATTGTCGAAAAGCAAAGAGGAGATGGGAATGGAAGAAATCTTTAGATTAATAAGTCCAAAATATATCTTGACTAAAGAAGCAAACACGTCTCAAAATGATTCAAGGGTGGAAGCTGAAGGAGGAAGTTCAAAACCTAGTCCTTCTCAAAAGGAAGCTTTTAGCTGCAACCTAAACAAAACTTTTAAGCTCCTAGCATGATCAAGAAAAATGTATGATGATTCTTCCCTTAACTTCCTTGTCCATATCTAATAACGATAAGGTTAGAAAGGGCTCAAGGGAGAAAGAACTCCTAGTATCCCCAAATCTAAATCAATTTAGGGTTGTGCAAAGTCACCCTAGCTCACACTCAAAAGTTCAAAGCCCTAAACATTCAATAGAAGAATTTGTGAAATCTTAGAAGTCTCAAAAGCGTAAGGATCATGCTAAGCCAGTTTCTCTTCTAGCCCATCGTTCCTTTTAGAAACCAACTATGTAGGGGAGAAATCATCTAGATACAAATTTTAACACAAGAAAGAAACCTCTCAACTCGAGGAGCAAGGTATAGTGGGGGCTTTGGCCTTAGACAAGCAAAAAATCATTTATGTTAATTGCAAAGAAGAAAGTAGAAAAGAATGTTATGGAAGGAATGATATTTCTTTCCTAAATGCTAGAGGGGTAGTGGGCGCCCATAAAAAGATAGCCTTAAAGAGATTGTTTTTCATTTACAAGCCTGAAGTTGTTCTAATTCAAGTGACAATGTGTGAAGGTAGTAAAAATATAGTGGTGATGTCTATTGTTCAAAATGAGTGGAATCTTATCTCTTTGAATTCAGTGGAAAGTCAGAAGGTCTTATAACAGGTTGGAATACCTCTTTTAACCTCTTACAATCTTTTTTTATAATTGTAGGGATCCAAACGAAATTATGGTTGAATAAACTAGGGAAATATTTCTCCATTATAAACAGTGTTCCAAGGAGAAGCATCCCCCAAGGTGGCCAGCACACCACCCACATTTCTCCTGCTTTAGGGATGAGGGGCACCTGGGGAAATGTTTCTCCACTTTGCCCCTTTGGGGTAAACTAAGGGAAATGCATGGGGAAACATTTCCTCACAATAAGGTACATGTTTTCCCCAAAAGAGAGTGGTCTGGCACCCCCCTCCCCCAAAAAGCGGACACTAGCACTCCCCCCCCCCCCCTCCCGGCCAAGATCTCTTGTCCAACAACACATGAATATAGAACAAATAAAGCAGATAAACTTTGAGGATTTTGTGATCTTGGTAATCAATGGTACTATTATGCAGTGTTGAAAATATCGGTATCGGTAAAATATCAGCGAGGGTCCAGAAAACATCTTATCGGCGAAAATATCGGCAAGCATAAAAAATGCATAATATATTCATTTTTTTCAGATTTTTAAACATATAAAGCAATAACAACATGAAATAAACACATTGGCACATAAATATGAAGAAAGCACTGATATATATGATGTAAAATAAAAATGATACATCAAAGGCGATACCAAACCCTGCTGATCCCTGAAAATTGTCCAATCAAGGACTCAAATGTGGAGAACCAATACACAATAACATCACATATATAAAAGTATCTCATCATCATGAGTTATATGTAGCAAAACAAATAAAACTAGCAGTTATCTATCTAAAATCAGTGCCCTCTCCCCCTTGTACAGGAAAACATGATGAGTTGTTTGACAGGCCTGCCCCTGGCAGTAGAAGGCCCTGCCCCTGCACCTAATGTCAAATAATGAGTACTAGGTATGGAGTTGTGTTGTCCTATATCTATAGCATATGGTGTTGATGTTGATGCTCCCACAGTCTCCTCCTCCTCCTCCTCTTCCTCCTGCTCCTCGTGTTGCTCCTCCCCCGAGTTCTCCTCCTCTTGTTGCCCCTGTTCTAATGGATCCTCTAGCTCTAACCATGAACGTGACTCCTCCAAGATGGGCATCTCAGACTCCACCCTCCACTGAGACAATACATCAATATTGTCTACGGAAATGGCATCTGGATCTATTGGTGCTTCTATTTTCTTCACTCGAAGTCGGATATTGTAATGCACATACACTAAGTCATTGAGGCGTGAGAACTCCAACCTATAAGACTGTTAAAAAAACTAATGAATCTTGACTCTTGAGACTTGAGGTTCATTAATTAAAAATTAAAAATTACAATAAATGCTCTGTTACACGAGAACCACTCCCAAGAGTTGGGAAACCCGTTCCAATGGCTCCCGCGCTCCCAGGAGCTTTGGAACTATATGGGAATGTTCCCTTTTCAGCAAGAGCTGCAATGGGAGCTTGGGAAAGTTCCGGGAGCTTTGAAGTCTATTTTTTTTGGAATTCTAGCGTTCCCTGGGTTTGGAGAATACAAATTATGTAGACAAATATGTTGAACTACCCACGAAACATGAGCCTAAGCAGTGTTCAACGGGGACTGCCCCCCCCCCCTAGGGGTCTAGTTTCCTAGCTCCCCCACACTCTGGGGACTTGGGGGCAAGAAGGGGTCGTTTCCCCATGCTCCAAAAAAAAGGGTATGCAAGGGGACGTGCCAGGGGGTCGTTTCCTTGTCCTGAGGGGTTGTTTCCGAAAAGGGGGTCGTGAGAGGTCAAGGGGGGTCGAGGGGGGACATCGGGTGTCGAAGGGCCCGCTTTTTATTTTTCTTTTGTATTTAATTAAAATTTAACATTAGCTTTAATACTTTAGGGTTTCAATTCATTTTTTTATAAATTTAATTCATCATTTGCCCTGGCCCCTCACTCCATTCGCAAGACGTCAAACCCTGAGCAGCACTCCTCCCCCGTCGCCATTCAGCTTGCAAGTTGCTGGTCCGTCACCATTCTTGTTGGTCGTCATTTCACTAGAGCGTGGAGCCTAGAACACAAGCGCTAAAGCAGTGAAGCCAAGCCACCGTTGATGTGTGATGTATCAAACTTGACTTTTATAATTTTATATCAATATTCATTGTTCAGTATTCAATGTTCATAGTAGGAAGTGGAACATCAATATGGTTTAAACTTTAATCAGAATGTATGATGTATGATTATAAATTAGAATTTTAAATTTATCTGATATTAGATAATGATATTCATATCAATGACCATGCTTTGCAGCTTTTCAATTCAAACCCAATTGTCATAGTGGACTCAATTTATAAACTATATTTTATATTTATAAGTTTTTAAGACCCTGACGTCCCCCCACGTTACCTAAAAATTGGTGGGGAGCTTTTGCATAGGCCGCTCTCACGTATCCTCGCCCCCTCATCCCGGAACCTTGGTGGAACATTGAACCTAAGTTGAAACCTTCGTAGAAAGAAAGACCAAAGACATACTTAACACCGATATTTTTAATTGAGATACTAGAGCAATCTCTTGATGGGCTAAGGAAGCGAGTGGCACGTCGATGTAAGGGTGATATCTGGGATGTCATGCTGATGAGTATTACTTTTGATGTTTATATATATATATATATCGCAGAAGATTGTGTGTGCATATTGTATGTGGCAGTCAATGCTTAAACATTAGAGTTGCTTTACTTTTTCTCTTAAGAATAACTAGAGAAACATATGTAAAATTGTTCCTTTGTATTTTTAAGCCAGATTGTTTCAAAGACTTGTCATGTGTCATAATGAACTTGACATTTTAATATTTTATATATATAAAAGGGAGAGACTCGGGAGAGAGACACCTAAAGAATATATTTATATACAAGAGAGATTATATATTTAAATTGTTTTTAATACTTGAATATTTTGATTCAATATTAATTTTGGTTATTATATAATTATATAATAAAAAATATATTATATATATATCTATATATATATATATATATATATATATATAATATATATTTATATATAAATATAGATATTTAAATTTTTTATTATATAATATTACCACTCGCGATTAGCCGTTTCCTGTAAATTTCAGGGAAACCTCTAGTCGTTCCTGACACCCATACCCAAGTTCCCAACATTCCCACGTTCCAGAAACTCATGCAACATAGAATAAATGTAATTGCTCAACTGAAAGTTGAAGTTCAAAGTTATACCTGTTGTGCTTTTTTGACTGTATTTTCTCTAATACACTCCAATTGCGCTCACACCTTGAAGAGCTACATGTTTGACTCAAGATTCTTATGACCAATTTCTGCAAATTTGGTGCCCTTGCACCATAGTTTCACCACCAAATATTTACAACAAAATAAGGAAATAAAAAAGTGAAAAACTTAAAACATAATTAAACTTTCAAATAAAAGTTACATAATTGAATTTTAAAAATCTAGAATTATAAATAAGTAAATTCTAAATTGAAAATTCTAATGAGTGATGACTCGTCACTTACGTGGCATGAAGAGGGTCATTTCCCTAATAGCATCGTCAAAGCCAAATAGGCCAACACAATCCCAATAAAACTGTATCTCATGATTGATTTTGCTACGAAGCTCAGGATCACGTACCATCCTCTGAATACAAAAATGGAGCCCTTCCATCACCTCACCATCAAAATCAAAGGCGCATTTGTATGAAAATGTGGGGTTGAGGAAGAGTGTCGCTGCATGAATAGGTCGATGAAGCACCCCTGTCCACCGACTATCAATCACATCCCATAACATCATATGTTTATCAAGCTCAACAAAACCCTTGTCTACATAATAAGAACGAATGGTCTCTTTGGCCCTATCCATGGCCTCATACAAATAAGCCATTGCAAGCTTGTCCCCATCTACCAATCTCAGAACCTTTACTATAGGTTCACTAACTGAGCACACTTCTTCTACTCCCTGCCAAAATGTGTCAGTGTACACCATTTTTGCAATGGCTCTCTCGTCCTGTCTCCTGTTGTATCTACAATCATGCCACTCATAAAAAACAAACATTTGCTTCATCTCAAACTGGCATCGAAGCAAAGACTGAAAAGTAATAAAGTTGGTGGCAAAACGTGTGATTGCAGGACGCCGCAACTCCTTGTTTCTATTGTATATCCTCATGGGGCTAAGAACAAAAGCATGGTTATAAATAAACTTGGGGACGCTCCTAGCCATATCAATCACCTCCTTGACGAAGGAGAGTTTCCCCATATCCTCAAGCAGCAAATCGATACAATGTGTTGCACACGGAGTCTAGAACAATGTGCGGTGCCTCTCCATAAGCATCCTATCAGCACTGGGCAGACACATAATTAGTTGCATTGTCTGTTATGACTTGCACCACATTTTGCACACCAATCTCCCGAATGAACCCATCTAACAACTCACATATCATTGTTGCATCTTTTATATGTGTTGGTGCATCCAATGATTTAATAAACATGGTACCTTTAGGAAAATGTACCAAGAAATTTAGAAGGATCTTATCCTTCCTATCTGTCCAACCATCAGACATCATTATGCATCCAAACACTTCCCATGTCTGCTTCAACTCCGCCAATCTAAAGTTGATGTCCTGCTTTTCTGCTTGAAGAATTGGCCCCCGCAACTCCTCATGTGTAGCACTTTTGGACCCTGGGCCCACAACAACAATAGCATCACACATTGGCTGCCAAAATGGATTGGTTTTGGTGATGCTGAGAGGTAAGTCGCTACAGAAAAGACACCTCCCCATAAATCTATATGCTTCTTGCTTCTACTTTTTTTTAACAATTGATTTTATGGAAGGTTGTGCTCCATGTCCTGTTTATGGAACCAATGTTGCACGAAGCGGGAGCGAAGCGGAAGCGTTTTTTGGAAGCAGGGACGCCGAAGTGTCATTTTCCAAAAATATAGGAAGCGAAGCATCCGCGGAAGCGTCTGCTATATATATATTGCATTTATACTCAAAACAAACATCCCAAATACCAAATTAATTGTAGAAGACATGAAAACATGCATATTTTTGCATAAATCAAGATAGATATGGCATCCATGATTCCATTGTAGTTACTAGTATGTACAAAAATCATCAATATTCGAGCATCAAACATCTAAATTCTAGCAATTAAAAAACATAAAACATTTAAGCATATTATAAAACATAAAACATAGAGCATATTATGATTTATCTAGCAAGTGAGCACCTGTCAACATTTGTCATGTCCAAAATTCAAATAATAATGTTAACAAAATATGTCACTTGGTCACTGCCAAGACAAAAAAGGTTCAAAATTCAAATTCACAAGTTTACAAGTCTAATGAGTAATCTATGACAAAAAGTAGTAGATTGTGAATATATCTACTAATCTCTCCTCCTTCCACCACGAAGAGAACGTGGCGGCGGACCTCCACGTTGTGGCAATGAAGAAGATGGTGCCTATGGAAGTTGTGGCACTAAAACTGATGAAGAAGAACCCCCTGCTGTTGGTGTTGAACCATGGAACCTAGGAACCAAGGGACCAGATGGGGGTGGGGGTGCCATATCAACACGATAATCATCATCCTAGAATCGCTCAAAAAATTCATGCAAAAAAAAAACACTAGTTAACAAAAAAAATAAAAACATGAATTAGAGAAATGTTTTATAAGGAAAAATTGGAAAATTCATACCACAATGGACATACCTGGATAAAAGCATCCTCTAATAGCTCTAATCGCAACACTCCATCCTCCAAATTGGGCTCCTATGGATTCTTGTCCCAAATCAACAAGTCTTTATTAGACTTTGCATCTTCAAAGTAATGGAACAACAATCGCAAGTTGTAATGAACACAAACCAAGCTCTCTGCCCGGTCTAAACTCAACCTGTTCCTTTTAACACTGTGGATGAAAGAATAAGAGCTCCAACACCTCTCTGCAGAAG
>APFE031184510.1:2688-47356 GCA_000404065.3 Pinus taeda | reverse complement strand
TAGTTGGTGGTGATAATGGTTGTTTAATCCTCAATTCCCTGACAACCACCACAAAGCTCTTCCCCTTCTTTCTCCAACATTCAGAAACCGAAATGAAGAAAAAAAAAAAAAACAAATTTCCCTTTTCTAGCCACGGCCCGATGATATTTTATATCGTTGCGTAATTTTTTGCCGAGAATGATTTCTCAGAAATAGTGCGATATTTTCGGGAGAGGAAATATCGCGATATTTCCAAGAGTGAAAATATTGCGATATTTTCTCGTCGATATTTCGGCTCGGCGAAAATATCACGATATTTTTTTGTCAATATTTCAACTCGCCGAAAATATCGCGATATTTCTGAAAATTGTCGATATCTTGGCGATATTATCATCACTGCTATTAAGTATTATATTTTTAAAGAAATAATGACATTCTCCTTTATCTTACCTTTTATATCCATTTACTTTAAGATAAAGGTATGATAAAGGAGAATGCCAATTTTATTTAAATTTTTAACATTACCATTAATTGTTTCAAGATGTTTGAGAGTGGTTTCAAACTCATCGGACTTCATATGGAAAAGCAGAATTTCATATTCCATTCTAAATTCAAAAAACTTAACAGTTTTTAGGGTTTTAAGATTGGCAAGATTATAGTGTTTCCATTAGATTGCAATGATGAAATTGCATGGGATGAATTGTTATTGTTAAGATTTTATCATTAGTATTTTTATTTTTATAATTTTAGTGATGGGAACCCCTATGCTAAGGACCCTGATGTCTCCTAGTCCCCCCCTGAATTTCCCTAAAATTTGGGGGTGTCAGAAGGTCTTATAACAAGTTGGAATACCTCTTTTAACCTCTTACAATCTTTTTTTATAATTGTAGGGATCCAAATGAAATTATGGTTGAATGAACTAGGGAAATATTTCTCCATTATAAACAGTGTTCCAGGGAGACGCATCCCCCAAGGTGGCCAGCACACCACCCACATTTCTCCTGCTTTAGGGATGAGGGGCAGCTGGGGAAATGTTTCTCCACTTCGCCCCCCAAGTTGGAATACCTCTTTTAACCTCTTACAATCTTTTTTTATAATTGTAGGGATCCAAATGAAATTATGGTTGAATGAACTAGGGAAATATTTCTCCATTATAAACAGTGTTCCAGGGAGACGCATCCCCCAAGGTGGCCAGCACACCACCCACATTTCTCCTGCTTTAGGGATGAGGGGCAGCTGGGGAAATGTTTCTCCACTTCGCCCTTTTGGGGTAAACACTGAGGGAAATGCATGGGGAAACCTATCCTCACAATAAGGTACATGCTTCCCCGAAAGGGAGTTGTCTGGGCAGGCTGCCTCCATTTCTGTGCAGACTAAAAAAAATTTCAAATTTGTTGTTCGTTTGATTAATTTCTCAGAGCCATTTTCCCTATAAGAGAGCTCTTGTAAGTTTCGAAAATATTATAAATGATGAACTGATCTAGAAGAGTCATAAAAATTGTGCACTGTGTGATTGTTTTTCGCTGCATGCAAGAGTTAATAATTCCAGTGAGTAACTAGATCTTATATGTTTCCTTAGATAGCTGGTTTTAGGATAATTTAACAAATGTATGCTAGCTACTAGTGAAAGCCGACAAAAGGGATAGATCCATGAAAGGAATCAAAATAGGAAGTTCTCTAACTATATCTCACTTGTTGGTTGTTGATGATGTTAAACTGTTTGGTTAGGCTTTGTAAGGCAAGCTGAAAGATATAAAGAAATCTTGGATTTATTTGTGAGGCAACAGGCATGGAAATGAATGCTCATAAGTCCACCATTTTAATCAATGGTCTAGAAGCAGACTCTGAATGACATATAGCTCACACGATCCCTAAGAATGTTTCTCCTTTTTACATTGGTGTCAAATATGTAGGTTTTATGTTGAAACCAAATGACTATAGGAGGAGACACTGGACCTGGCTGTACGAAAAGAGAAAGCAGAGTGTCAAGTTGGTGCTATAGATGGCTACCAAGGCATCGAAGGTTGACTCTAGTCTAATCAGTTCTGGAAGTAATTCAGGAATATTGCACAGTTTAGCAAATAAGGAAGAAATGTTTCAGTTTTCTGTGGATAGGGAAAGGTGAAAGGGAAGGGATCCCTCTGGTAAAATGGATCAAGATAGCAAAACCTGGAAACAGGTGGCTGGGGCTTGTAGAACATTCACTACTCTGGCCAAGCTTTGGCAACTAACAGTATGTGGAAGTTGATGAACCATGATAGGCTCTGGAGTCTAGAAAAAATGATGGTCTTGAATTATATTGAAGCCCTGTTTAGAGAGGATTTGGTTAGAAAACCAGTTAAAACAATTGTGGGTGCTTCCATTATATGGAAGCTTTAGTTAAAGCATTTGTTCTACTAGGGAAGCTGTTGGCTTAGAGAGTAGGTAAGGAAGACAAAATAAGATTAAGTACGCTTGGATGGGTTGCACAAAACCATGTAGGCGATCTGAGCCTCTCATCAAATCCCTGAACAGAAAAAATATCTTCAGTTTAGGAAAAGCAGCAGATCTTGAATCTACAACTATCTGGAACCAAGGTTGAAGAAGTGTTGGCAGATTGAATCCACAAGGAGAGGTAGTAGAGAAGTGGAATAATCATATTCTTGGGCTGAAACAGAGTGCTATTAGACATAGGGATGCAGAGGAAGAGATAATACAGTGCTATTCCGCTGTTTAATTTCTAGCTATGTGTGATTGATGCTATGATCTAAAATTTAATTTCAGCATTGATTCAGTGATCTACTTGTTTGATAGAGATCATAAGAACATTAGTCACCTAGAGCTTGAATTTCTAACAGGGTATCAAAGATTGATCTCTAATTGAAATTCTCAAGGATTTGCAGCCGTATATCTATTGCAAGGAAGAGAGACCAGCAGTAAGAGAATTTCCAAGTCATATTTTTTATTTGGGAGATTGTGCAATAGATCTCAGAGATGGTAGCAGTGGGACTTTGATTCGAGAACAGATTGGATGGTGCCTCGAAATTCATAACATGAAAAGTGAGAGTTACACTCTTACTAAAAGATAATGAACTCTAGGGTATTGTCAAGGATGCTGTGACTATGCATACAAATCCACGGGACTCCATAGCTCACAACAAAAAGGAAGTGAAAACCAAACAGATGATCTTGGATGCCATAAAGGACCATTTGATCCCTCGTGTATCCAAGAAGAATACAGCAAAAAAGATGTTTGATGCCCAGGTTAGTCATTTCCAGAGTCAGAACATAAACAAGAAGATGATATTGCAGAACAAACTCAGATCGATGGAAATGCCTAGTTCAAACATAGTGACCAGCTCTTTATGAGGATCAAACAAATTCGTGATCAACTTGCAGCAGTTGGGGAGAAGGATGCATATGTAGAGCTAGTGAACATGGCACTAAATGGTTTGCCAACTTCATCAAAACCATTTGTCAAAAGTATTTACACTCGGGAAAACCTTCCTAACTTTGAGAGGCTTTGGGATGACTGTATCTACGAGAAGACTTGAATGGAGTCAACGGTCGACAAGGACGGTGTTAATGAGAACCTAGCTCTATTTGGTTTGTAAATAAGAGCAGAGATAAAGGAACTGGAAGGTTAAGGGAAAGAGTAACGAGTCAACCTCACAGTGAGGGAAGAAGGACTTGAGTAAAATCAAGTGTTTTTGTTTGTCATAAGCACAATCATTATCCATCACAATTTCCAAAGAAGAAGAAGGGTAAAAGGAAGTAGCAGAAACAGGTAGCATTCTCTGCAAGAACTCAAATGAATGAGTATGTTGCCAGGATCGAGAAGGATTTCTCATTGGTATCTTGCATTTCTACCAACACAATTCCGACAAATGTGTGGTATGTGGATAGTGGGGCATTTGGACATATGGCATCAACCTGACAGTTGTTTTCTAGTCTAAAGAAGAAAGACTCAAGCGTATAGGACCATAGATTGAACTCAATGATGATGCCAAGTACATAGAACGCGTTAGTATTATTCCCTTCTAGCTCGAGTCTCGTAATTCTTTAGATTTTGACAATGTCGTGTTTATTCTAGATCTCAAGAAGAATTTGTTTTCAGTTTGAATCATGGAGGTTAGGAACCTTGTAGTGGAGATCAAGAACCAAAAAGTCTTCATTTAGAGTTTGGACAAAGGATTCTAGCCCAAATACAGCTGAGGTAATATGGGTTAGGCAAGGTAATTTGTAGGGTGAACCTATTTGAGCCTTGATGCATAACAGTGGCAGCTTGCAAGTTGTGGCACAAGAGGATAGGGCACCTGCATCACAAGGCATTTCCTACTCTAAGGGAGAGGGTGCGCGCTTGACAAGCATGCCAAGGTTGCTTTCACAAGCATCAAGGATAGGTGTACGGAGATTCTAGACATAGTGACATACATAGGTCTAAGATTTGAACATTGAGTCGAGATCACTAGTGATTTCCAAGACAGTATAGCAACCTTCAAGCGAAGGGGGGAAACAAAAACCTCTTCTAATATTGTAATGATACCTCGATGGTTAAATTAGAAATTGAAGGGCACTAAGGAGTATGGCCTAAGATATTTTGGAGATGGTGGAGTGGCAGGCAGTCCAACAGATAGGAAGAGCACCTCAAGGCATTGCTTTAGCTTGGGATCAATAATGGTATCCTAATTCAATCAAAAGCAAGCTTTCGTGGCACTTAGCTCGGTGGAACACAAAGTTCAGTTCAAACGAGACATTATTCAAATTAAAAAATTGAAGTTCCAACATATCCCTACAGATTAACAAGTAGTTGATTTATGACCAAGCCCTTGGCAAAAGGGAAGATTGAGGTTTTCAGAGACAAATGTGGATTGCTAAAGAATTCCTTCCTTCATAAGAGAGGGTTTTGAGAACTATAGCTTGCACAGGAACTTCCGCACACGTTCGATGTGAACATGCAAGAAATGGTTCAAGATATTTTCAAAAAGTTATTCTACTTTTGGAAAAAATATTTCTATTTTCAATTTTGTAATTCACTTTAGTAAAAATTGAAGTCTTATAGTTAACAGTTGAATCTAAAATTGCATTTCATGCATGACTTAGACTAGGAGAATGATCTGAATGGAAAGTGGCATCCACCCATGGTATTGACTCAAGAAGGCACCGAAATACTATAGAGAACGGGCCTCACCTTGTAAAAGGACAGATTGATCCACCATAATGTAGTGGTAAATGTTGGAAATACTAAAAGGGGGGTGAATCAGTATTTCGCTTCAATTAATTAATTTTGAACTTACAAAGCATTAAATATCATTAGCATTAGATCAAATCATAAATCAGCATCACATCACATGAATAGTACGCAAGAAATTTTTAGGTGGAAAGCCTTATGGGAGAAAAACCATCGAATACTTTCTAATATGAATGATGACTACAATAATTTATTAGCTCCAATTGAAGGGAAGCTCCATCTCCCTAGTACTCAATTAGAAAAGCATTTTGTTTTATCAGGAAGCTCTAACATCCTAGATTTACAACCTCCAACTGGAAGGATGCTCCAATTTATCAGGAAGCTCCAACATCCTAGATTTACCGCCTCCAACTGGAAGGATGCTCCAACACCCTGCAAACTCCAACTTGCCCTAGCACCACCTTGCCACCCTGAAAATAAAAGATAGAAGAATAAAATGTGGACCCCCATACCAAGGACAATGACCCACTTACAATGATATGCAAATAAACCTTTACTATTGTCTATGTCAATACAATGCTCAGATCATAGATTATATGCAATGGTGCTCAGACCTGGGCTCAAACATGAACAAATAACCTTCAAGTCTGCCTATTGAATTATGATATGTATGATCCAACTATAGATTTGACGTTTTAACTTGCAATACATAGAGATCCTTAATGATACACAATCCAACAACAAAAGAAAGAATCTAGCTCATACCTTAGAAGATTTGAAAGATCATACCAAAGAACATGAAAAGCCACAAATTTGATGTCACTAATTGTGCCTTTTGCTCCAACTAATTTGCTCCATACTTGACCACTAATTTTGCTCAAAATTTGTCCTTGAACGTACACTGAAGCACGCCTAAGTCTGCCCCTTGGATATTTACCCTTGAATCAGTCATTCAACCATTATAGCAAGCATCCCCCCTTTTTGCCTTCAATCATCCCTTATATGTCCATTTTAAAATATCTGAATAGCCTCCAATCCCT
Source organism: Pinus taeda (assembly GCA_000404065.3). Classification (NCBI taxonomy): domain Eukaryota; kingdom Viridiplantae; phylum Streptophyta; class Pinopsida; order Pinales; family Pinaceae; genus Pinus; species Pinus taeda. The sequence goes on along the minus strand of APFE031184510.1, from coordinate 41,167 downwards.
AGCTCAATTCCAAATCAGTGCTTTAATCTACCACTCAACTTAGCCTCAAATCAGTGCTTAAAACAGTGATTTGATTTGCCTCAAAAATGCCCTAGAAATAAACTCGAAATTTGCCTCAAGAAATGCCCATGAAACAATCAGAAATTAGCCTTCAAGAGGCTCGAAGTAGACCTCAAACTTGCCCTTAACCAAACCTTTAAGCAAACCTCTGATCAAACCTTAAAGCTGCCTCAAGTTTGGCCTTAATGTTGCCTTAGAAAGGCCGAAATATACCTCAAATTACCTCAGAAATTGGCCTCAAGAGGGGGGGCAAAATTTCGCCTTAGAAGCAGGTTTCACAAACTCGGCTTGATCAACAAACATGCCATCAAAATAGTCCATCGAATCGCCTTTAAAAATAAACAAAGTAATCTCCAAAAAATCCTCAAATAACTTGGCCTTGTGCCATAGATGTTGCCCTCAAATTCGATCAAAATAAGTTCAGATGTTGCCTCGGGATAGGCCGAAAATAGGCCTCAGAATTTGTCCAAAATGATCCTTCGAATGTGCCTCAGGAGGGCCAAAATAGGCTTCAGGCCAAGCCTTCAATCATGCCACAGATAGCTCTCCAATAACCTCAGAATAGTGTTATCTGTTCGATAAAAAAACATCACAAAATGATAAATCATCTAAGCCCAAAAACCCTCTGAAGCTCAACCTACTCTCCAATTTGCGTGACTACACAGCTCTCAGAAATATCAGACAAAATCATAGGATAATACTTGATCAATTGTGATTTTGGAGGGTAGTCGAATGCCTTATATATACAAAATTAAGGGGCATGAAAGGGGGTCGACTTGCCCTTAAAGCAAGGAGTTGAATTTCTTATTAGGCATAAATTAAAACCATAAATTCGAACTTTTAATGGGGCCAACCTGATCTCCATTTGTGGATTATTTTCAAAAATAATATTCCATTTTAAGGATTGACTTTAATCCTTCTTTGGAGGTCGATATGACAAAGAATATCTCTCATTTTGAGGGTTGATTGGTCAATATAATTAATCCAAGATTTCCTAAATATTAATCCCAAAATTTGACCAATAATAAGGTTGCCTTATATCATTCATTTGGGCATTGTAACCACACATTCGGGGCTTCATCTTTGAGAAGGAATATCTCCTCAACCATGAGGAGTTACAAGGCATGTCACCTATTGTTAGAAACGGCATGACGAGTACAATCAACTAATGATGATCTCGCTTGCAAATTTATTGATCTTCCCATTCATCTACCTCAACAAATGTGAGGCTTCTTTTGGTTGTTGCTTGAGTTGATATCAATGACAACCACTTTTCAGCAGTAAAAAGTTTCTCACATTTAATAAATAGTCATCTTGAATGGTTATCTTTCCTTTCCCATGTTGGGATGTATTCAGTGAGTATCTTTTTTATCAATGCTCTGTTGAGAATAGTTGATATTGTGTGTTTCTCTTTCCCCTCTTGGTATTCAAGTCTTCTAGATCTTGGCCCCTCCAAGATCCAAATCAGTGGTATCAAAGCCAAGTTACGACTCCATGACAAATAAGGTTTTATTGTGCCCCTTGCTCTCCTCCTCACGATTACTGTGTTCTAACGCTGGAAATCAAGATGCCTGATGCCAAAGAGATTCAAAACCATTACCACGTCTCAAGTTCGAATCCCGCGATGGCAAACATCAAGGGGGTTCTACGGATCTTTTTGTTTTTGTTTTTAATGGTGTTGTTGGAGGGTTTTGTTCACACGGATCAGAAGGACGTGGCATGTCTCTTAGGCGTCAAGGGTTTGATCTAAGATTCCCCTAATTTTTGCCCAAAGGGTGAACCTTTCACTTCCATTCTCCAAAATCTACTGGGAAAGGGTATCTTCAATGACAACAACGATTTCGACAATGTTGACTTGTGGGTCGTAATCGATTCGATCGCTGCCCACTCAGCTAAGAAGCAAAAATTGCGCAAACCATCTTCCTCACCACAGAACCATAAAACAAATTCAAGCAAGTTTGGGGCAACACTAACCATAAGGGAACTTCCAAGTTCCAACATCCTCGCTTGTTCCTCTGGCTCAACACCCCTCAGAGGTCACACTCGACCAAAAACAAGGACATAAGAGCCACTAAAGACTTCCAAAGCACAATGCCCTTCCTCTTCCTCATCCTTCTCCTCAGCAACTGGAGTACCATGTTAATAAAGAATAAAACGGTGGCAAAGTTATCCAAGGACCCTCGTCGCATCATGCACCACACACACTGACCATTTATGCTAATTCCAACAATGAAAGCCCGCATGCACCATCATAATAATACCAACAATTACAGCCACAATCGCAATTACAATTACAATTACACTTTTGTTGTGAACGCCAAACCCTTGCAACAAATTGTTGTAGCATCTCTGCCCCCAAAGAGGCAGCACCTTGTTTAATATTTGGCCTATCGTCCTGGCGGCAATATCGACGAAAAGGAAAACAAACCTGCCATTATCCTCGCCTCTTTCAATGGCCACAATAGCTTTTGGAATGCTAGAGTACCCTCTGCCACGATGTTCAAGCAATATCAAAAAATAGCCATGTCAATTTTGGAGAAAAGTGACTATGTTGTACTACAGGGGAAACCATTCATCAAGAAGACTATATGGCGCAAGATAGCATTTCATCAACATTTCATTTGAGATAAAAGACTAGACCATTCAACTTGATGAAAGGTCCAATGTGATCTATGTTGAATTTGTTGTCTGTTGAAGCAAGTAGGTTGGACGATTTTCAGATGGATGCGCTTCATGTGATCGCGGAGATAAATGGCTTCCGGAGGTTGTTCAAGTGGTGCACAAGTTCGCCATAGGCATCATCGGCAGTCGGAGATTTGAGATTAGCAATGTCGGTGAGATGGCGTGTAATTCAAAGCGAAAGAGCATGAGGAGGATCTGCTTTCAAGATTCATGTCACTCACCGACACCAACAATCTGGACGACATCCATGTCGAAGGCAAGGAGGGTTGTTGTTCAAACAAATTTCTTCGAGACATGATTCAGTTTTCTCTTGGCGGCAAAGAGAGCATGTCCGCGGCATTAACGTGGTTCTTTTGGTTTCTCTTCTCATCCACATGTAGAGGAAGCGATATACAAAGAAATGATCGATCTCGTGCTGCAAGATCAGAAGATGCGAGAAATATTGAGTCATTTGCCATGCTTGTCTCTTCCTATGAGGAGCTACAGAGAATGAACTACCTTCACCTTGCAATCTGCAAATCCATGAGGCCTTATATGCCTGTACCCCTGGACTCCAAGCATGCCACAAACAACTCTTGCAGATGCATGCTATCGCTTGCGTGCATCGTGCAACATTGGCCTCTATCAAGGGAGCATTTTCAACAATTCAATTAATCCCTCAAAAATGGATCTCTGCATCAATGAAATGGCTCCAAATTCTAGATTCTACAACCCCTAAAACTTTCCACAACAGTAAGAGCTTTCCTCGTTCTCAAGAACTCATTTTGGACCATAAATTTTACTCCATGAATGCAGCCCTAAGTGGGGCCAAAGAAGAGAAAGACACCTTGCCTGAAACTTATGAAAGCCCAAAAAATAAAGAGATGGGAGGTGGTGGATGTTGCAAGAGAAATATGTCATGTCCTTGAAAATGGTGATGAAGAAATGGAAAGAACCCTAACTCAATTAGGGATTCAAGTAACTCCACAACTAGTACATATCGTATTGGATTAAATATGTTCCCCAAGTTTGGCTCTGAGGTTTTTCGAATGGGCCCAACGAAAACCAGGGTTCGAAGTCCACACTTCAACTTCTGACAAGCTCGTCAATATTCTTGACCGCTCAAAGGACTTTGAAACCCTGCGGAGGGTTTTGTCGAAGATGTCACCTAATTATTGCAATTATTCTGCCAAAACATTTTCTTTCACCACTGCGTGGCACGATGATCCAAATATGATGAATAAAGTAATGGAAACGTTGGAGCAGCTGGAGATTTCTCTCAAAATATATGCTTTTGAAATGCTTATTGTGGCTCTCTATGAAGATAATCATATCAATGCAGCCTTAGTTGTGTTCGAAAAAATGGCAAATACTTATTGTGCTCCGAGGATGCAAAGCGTAAAAGGTTGCCTAGTGATTTCAACTCCCAAAATACATATGATAACCTGCAAAACAGTATATTATCATCAGTGCGGGAAGTATCAAAAGTGTTTTGAATTAACAACATCGTTTTTTGAAAGGGATCCTTTTCATTTGAAATGCACACTAGTACATATTGCAACAGCAATGAAAAAATTGGCCACTCTGGTTCGCAGTAAGACTAAAAAAGGCTCAAGAAATTTCAAAGCATTTGCCAAGGTGTCTGCAGATCAGGCATTGTCATTGCAGAGAAAGGGTGCAGGCATCATACTCTCAAGTGTACTTTACTCACTTACTAGGTGTCTCACCCACTGCACCTGGGGGACATTAGAGGCATATCTGTCTTCCTCTATCATTCTCACTGCTCAGGGTGGTCATTGTGATAGAGCGCTTTTAGACACACTTGAGCAGTTGAGCGTACGCGCACGAGAGAGAGAGAGAGCAGCCAGGGAGGGAAGAGGCATTATCAAGCAGCACATAGTACAAGACAGTTGTCCATGTAGTTTGGTACAGTCGTACAGAAGTACATGCAGTTGTACAGACAGACCATACAAGCTGTCCTGCATGTCATACAACGGTTCTCTACTTTTTCTAGGTTCTTCAGCAGTCCATACAAGCTCAATTCTGAACGTTTGTGGCATATGTCCATGTTGCTTTTTATTGGGCAGCAAGTGGAGGTTCCATTGTAAGTTTTTTGAATGAATGAAAAGCTGATTTGAAGGATTAATTACCTATGTGTATCTTTGCTCACTGTTTAATTTCTAGCTATGTGTAATTTGTGTTATGGTCTGAAATTTAATTTCAGCTTTAATTAGATTCAATAATCTACTTGCTTGATCGAGATCACAAGGATATTAGTCACCTGAGGCTTGAAATTCTAACAGTTGAAAAATAAAAGGCAGAAAAGGTAGCTGTAATGAGGATACAGTAGTAAATTATGGAAACCCTCGCAAGTTAAAATCACCTGGAATTATAAGGAATTTTAGAAATTGAAAAAACCTACACATGGGGATTTTTGGACAAGGCATGTCCAGGTACGGCGGGAATCTGTGGAGCTGGTGGTATTTTATTTTTAAATGAAAATCCCAGCATCCCTTTCAAAGCTGCTTTGGGAGAAAGTACAAACGACAAGCCTGAGATGTATGCTATCTAGCAGCTAATGAGATAAGCTACAGAAAAAGGTATGACTCAATTTCAGATGACAGTGATTCCAAGTTAGTGATCAATTAAGAAAACAAGAAAAACAATATGCGAAACTTAATTTTAGTCCCAATGATGTTAAGAATTCAGAGTTACGAAGAACTTTCAAACATATTTCTTTTCGGCATGTTTAAGTAAAATAAACGGCAAGGCGCATGAATAATTAAAGCAAGCTTTAACTCTTCAATCTGAAATTTGGGAACTCTTCAATCTGAAATTTTCAGAACAGAGGAAGCAGATGACCACCATGCGCTGCCAGTGCTCGAAAGGCCAATTCTAATCCCAGTGTGGTGGTCAAGTTTCAGTCTACTGATCCAGATGACAGCAATAATATCTCTGGTTTATTTTATGTTGTTACCATCTTTGCTAAGGCAGAAAATTACCATCTTTTATGCTGTTACCATCTAAAGGCAGAAAAAAAGGAAAAAATTTGAAGGCAGAAAATTACCATCTTTGCTAATCTTGACACCACCCACTTCAAGTAAAGTCGACACGATTTCTCCAGTCTTTCTGCGGGTCTTTCTTGAAGAAACTGGCACGGTAGAAACCCATCTATTAAACCCTAAACCCACAGTCGCTGACCTGCGAGTGCCTGCCCTTTTGACCTGGAAAACGGAGAAACTTCCAGAATGAAAGACGGGGGGCGAAGTTGAAGAGAAAGAAGTCACTACTTGATTGAGCCTGGTTTTGCATTGGGCAATAAAGATTATCGAAGGAGCCTGTCTGCCAATAGTCGCCATTTCCAGCCCAGTCTACACAATGGAAAGGCCGCCTTCTAAAATGAAATATATCGAAGATCGCCTATCAATGCGGTCCATAGATTTCAAAATACTACAAATTTGACAATATGATAATTGCATTTTCTTCGTTTGCGAAAATTACATTGAAATACACCAGCCCGATCATAATGGATTTTGGTGCAACTCATAAACTTTTGTAGGTCGGAAGGACTTGTGTTCACACAAATTCTTTCATTTTTCAACGAAAGTCAAAGAGAATATTGATCATTTGAGCGTGATTGTTTTCTTTAAGCTAAATTCTTAATTAATCATGTTGTTGACATAATGGTGTTTAATAAAGAATTACACTCGTTTATAGGTAGCATTTTCCTAATAAATCAAAGAATTAAAAGTATAGCTCGTTTTTCCTTTACTTGTTTATACTAAAAGGTTATAGGTTTAAAATCAGAGGGGTAGAGTACGCATGTTTTTGTAGACTTAGCAGTCAAATTGTTGCACGAAGGTAGGTCCCTTGTCTCACAAACAAGGGGGTCTCATACACCAATTTGGTGTCTGGCTTGGCTGTGACCTAAAAATTGGATAATAATAATAATAATACTATATTTCCCAGCAAATTTAGAGAATAAAAGATTTAGGTTAGAAGGCAACTATATATTAGATTTATATGTTTATAATTAATTATAGTGTTTCTTGTGGAAGAAGGAGCGAGAGGGGTTCTCTTTTTGCCTCAAGGAAGCAAGGGAGATTAAATTTGTTTGGGGCCTAGGGGAGGCATCCAACAACCAGGCGGAATATTTAGCATTATAGCAAGAGTTGGATTTGGCTCACATATCAGGAATCTGTCACGTCCTGGTTTACGGACATTGAATGATAGTTATAAGTCAAACAAGTAAAGCTAAAGGCAGCTCTGAGCAAAGCATATGCCCAATGTTGCATCGGATAAAACTTCTCCTGGACAAATTTGAAAGGGTCGAACTTTGTCATATTAAACAAGATCTCAACTCAGAGGCAGACTCCTTGGCAAACTAAGGATTGCATCTTGAGCAAGGTCAGTTGAGAATACGCAAGGGGACCATCACCTTTCAACCAATCATGTGACAGGAAATTATTCACAATATAGTTGTAAGGCATCCATAAAAGGACAACTCCAAGAGCTAAGGCAGGTGCATTTATTTAGAACTCATGGAATAGTCATTGAGATGACGAATACTATACCAAACATCCTCCCGCAATGGAGGAGAATGGCATACATCGAGGATTGTAACAGTGATGCCTCCCAAAACTTGTTCGTCATGCAACCACAGAGAAAAGACAAGTGGAGGCATACATCAGCAAAACACAAGGGATTTAAATGGAATTGGGTGATCGTAAAGTTAAAGGAAATTAATCCAAGTGTGTTTCCTTCTTGGAGATATCAAGCAATTATAGAAATTATCATGGGTACGTTGTCAATGTGTTGAAAATAACAACAAGAAATGTTAAAAATAGCATCAAGAAAGATCCTGATTTATTTTGTCCTTGAATTAAATTGGGAATAAAATTGTAGTTCCACATCTCAAGACAACTTGTATTAGTTAACTAACTTAATCTGACTTAGTTGGCTCAGTTAATTCGAGTTGAGAGTCTAACTAGAGTCATGTAGAGTGTCTCCTAAATTTTAGGAGCCTAGGTTGAGTTTATTTTGAGTTGTAATTAGTTAATTCAGTCTAACAGAGTTAAAGTTAGCTAAACTAGTTCCAACTAATGGAGGGACTAGTAGGAGGCCTAGTAGCGTGGTGTTGCTTGCAGTCGAGTGTGGTGTTGCGTGAAGTGTAATGTGGTGTTGTTTGAAGTGCATTGTGATGCTGCTTGAAGTGATCAACCAATAAACTGATGATTCACTCATAAATAACTCATACATGTTAGATCTGATAAAGGCTCAGTTGAGATTGGAGTTCAAGGATAGTGTACTATCAGTTGTATAGTTTTTCGAGTTGTACATATGGTGCATGCAATCAGAAGGAAGAGCCTAAAGGAACTGCACAATCCATTGGAGGAAAATTCCCATTAAATAGGGGCCTAATTCCTCATTAAACATCGCAAGGAAATAGGGACTTGGGCAAGCAAGAATTTGGCTAAGTATTGGCTTGAGCTTGTCCGTAAAGTAGTGAGACAGATAGAGATATTGCAAAAGTTGCTCGAGCTTGAGCAAAGCATTGGAATCTTCTCATATTTTCTGATTAATGCAATATATAGATAGCAGGGGTTTTTAGTTGTGGCTTTCCCTATAAAATCATTTTGTTATGTGTGATTGAATTCTGTCTCTTATATGCTTTGTGATTTCATCAATCGTTTATTGTTTTTGTTGATGAGTATAGTAGATTCACGTCAATTGTTTTAGCATATTACAATCTGTAGTTTGAATCTACAAGGAATTTCTACATGGTATCGAAGTTGAAATCACGATAGAAGAGAAGAATTTGAAGGTGTCCTTGCCATTGAAGGAGCTCTAGTTCAAGGTAGATCCGAAAGATCCTATGTGCACACTTCTTAATGGAGCATAAGGATGCTAGTGGGTGATCAATGAGCCAGTGTTTAGTGGCACAAAAAGGAGTTGTGATCATTGATATTGGTAGATTGAGAAGAAGGGAGATTTCCCACAGGGAGATCATACTCATTATTGCAATAGTTGCAGCAACAGTGCAGAAGCAACAATAGAGCAATAGCAACAACAGTATGAATAGATCAGATTTAGCTCATGCATGCAAAGCCTTGAGGAGAAAGGCAATGGTTAGAGACTTGGTGGTTGAGAGGGAACATAATTTACCTCTCAAAATGGACCCTCAAAAGAAGCCTCAACAAGTTATGGAGCAACCATAGATGGAGAAGCAGAGAGGGGGCCGAATGGAGACATCCACTTCAGCAGAGACCTCCAGTAGGGAGGAATTTCAAGCCAAGTGGGCAGAGGAAGCACGTGCAGCCATACCTCCAAGTGAGAGGTGGGGTAATGTGAAGCAATAGTCCTAAGAGTAGCAAAAATTTGCGCAGGGTCCATTGAGGTGATTTTTTCTCATGGATCATTACCCTTGCTATAGGGGCCCATAGTATTCAGTAGCAGGGGGATATGATGTAGAAGCATCCAGCACCCTTAGACAAAGGGAGGAATCCAAAGCGGAGTGAAGAGGAGCATGTGGACCGGGGGAGCAAACCAGGGAAAAATAAGTTTTAAAACAGATTTAAAAGATAGATTTAAAGATGGATAAAAGTCTCTTGAAGACTTGTTATCAATGTAATCTGCCATGTGTTAGACATATGCATGCATTACAAAGCTTTAGGGCTTTTGTTGGAGCAAATCAAGGTAGGGATGTGATAAGATCCTTCCGTGATCCGATCCAACAATGTTCTTATATATATGAACTTGCACATTCAAAGTAGTAGAGAGAGGAGAGACAAAGTTATATGTGTCGTGTGAATTCAGAGTGTTGCAATGTAGTTGAGGGGAGAACCCGTACTAAGGCTGAAATGCCTTAGAATTGTAACCATACTCTGTATATAATAGAATATATGTGTGTTTATGTTGAACTGAGCACCTGTCTGTGTTTATATATATATATATATATATATGGTTTTTCCAACTCTGTCTCATATGTGCGTGCGAATGGTTTAAATCCCGGTTTCATGCATGTGATCGACCATCGACCACGAGAAGGATCGATGGCGATTTAGTGAAATACTGTTATATATGTATTGTATTGTCGTGTGTTGGCGGAGTGTGGCAGAAGAAGCCTAAGAAAGGCGTAAATCCATCAAAGGAAAGCAAACCCAAGTCCAAGACGAGGTTGAAAATTGATACACAGGGACTGTTTGATCACGTGGATCAATGGCCCAGATGAAATTTCAAAGGAGTCCCAGAACCGATATCGCATTAGACTGGGGAATAGTGTCGATATATGACCCTTGCGATGGTTGATAAGCGATATCGCTGATCGGGGGTTATGGTGATCGGCGATCGGAGGAATCACTATTGGAGATCGGAGGATGGGTTGGCGTTGCGACTTGCGATAGAATAAGTTATGGACCCGCCAATATTTATTAAAGAGGGTCTATAATGTTTGAAGTCCGGTATATGTTCAGGAGCGGGGTTTTTATATGATTCTCGTGTATTTCCGATGGTTGTATGGCTGCGGAGTTAAGGTTTGAGCGCCTATGTATAATGCCTCCGATGGGGAAAAGACCCGTAGTATAATAGCTCCAATGAAATATACATCCACGGTTAAAGGCTTAAAGCATATAATGCTTCTGATAAGGCTTTGTGGGCCATAACCCACAGGCCTCAAGATTGATTTGTTAAGGGAAAGGGATTTTGATTAACCCCAAATCTCATTTCCATCTTTTGGTATCAGAGCAGGGAAAGTTTTCCTACGAGGAGAAGGATTCCAGAGAGAAAGAAGAAGAAGCAGGAGGTACAGTTGATAAAGTTGGAGAGTTATGGTCTTATTGTCGTGCAAAGAACGACAACAGAAGGTGAGAAGATTGCAGCAAACCTAGAGCATGGAGTGCTCATATGGTTCCAGAGGAGAGAACCTGAAGGATGCCAAAAGACCGAGTGAGGAGGGCTTGGTGAGGTATCATGTAGTAGAAGGAGACTGTTACTGCAAAGGTTTGGTTGCAGCTCACAGAAGACCATGAAGGCAATTCCACTGAAGAATGCAGTAGGTAGAATTGTTAAGGACAAGGAGAATCATATGACCAGGAGGTCATAAATTTTTGTGCCTCGGGAGTCTAATGCAGGAGCATCCAACACCCTTAGACAAAGGGAGGAATCCAAAGCGGAGCGAAGAGGAGCGTGTGGACCAAGGGAGCAAAACAGGGAAAAATCTATTTTAAAACAGATTTAAAAGATAGATTTAAATATGGATAAAAGTCTCTCGAAGACTTGTTCTCAATGTAATCTGCCATGTGTTAGACATATGCATGCACTATAGAGCTTTAGGGCTTTTGTTGGAGCAAATCTAGGTGGGGATGTGATTGGATCCTTCCGTGATCCGATCCAACAATGTTCTTATATATATGAACATGCGCATTCAAAGTAGTAGAGAGAGGAGAGACAGACGTATATGTGTTGTGTGAATTCAGAGTGTTACAATGTAGTTGAGGGGAGAACCCGTACTAAGGCTGAAATGCCTTAGAATTATAACCATGCTCTGTATATAATAGAATATATGTGTGTTTTGTGTTGAACTGTGCGCCTGTCTGTGTTATATATATAATATATATATATATATATATATATATATATATATATATATATATATATATATATATATATATATAATATATATATATATATATATATATGGTTTTTCCAACTCTGTCTCAAATGCGCGCGCAAATGGTTTAAATCCCAGTTGCATGCATGTGATCGACCATCGACCACGAGAAGGATCGATAGCGATTTAGTGAAATACTATTATATATGTATTGTATTGTCGTGTGTTGGCGGAGTGTGGCAGAAGAAGCCTGAGAAAGGCGTAAATCCATCAAATGCAAGCAAACCCAAGTCCAAGAGGAGGCTGAAAATTGATACACAGGGCCCGTTTGATCACATGGATCAATGGCCCGGATGAAATTGCAAAGGAGAGACATAACCAATATCGCATCAGACCAGGGAATAGTGCCAATATATGACCCTTGCGACGGCTGATAAGTGATATCGTCGATCGAAGGATGGGTTGGCGCTACAGACTTGCGATGGAATAAGTTATGGACCCACCAATAGTTATTAGAGTCGGTCTATAATGTTTGAAGTCTGGTATGTGTTCAGGAGCGGGGTTTTTATATATTCCCATGTATTTCCGATGGTTGTATGGTTGCGGAATTAAGGTTTGAGCGCCTATGTATAATGCCTCCAATGGGGAAAAGACCCAATAGTATAATAGCTCCAATGAAGTATAAGTCCACGATTAAAGGCTTAAAACCTATAACACTTCTGATAAGGCTTTGTGGGCCATAACCCACAAGCCTCAAGATTGATTTGTTAAGGGAAAGGGATTTTGATTAACCCCAAAATCTCATTTCCATCAGGATCAATGTCAGTCAGATACTAAGGAGTGCAGAGCAGTGCTGACAGCAGAGCAGGAGGCTCAGTAGCAGATTCAACAGCAACAAAGTTTTTTCCAGTAGACAGTTGGAGACATAGTTTATTCATTTTATTTTGTTTATATGCTTTTTAGTTGCAGATGGTGCAGTAGCAACAACAATGTGACAAGAGTTGCATGCAGAACATTCCAAAGAACCTCATTGGGATAGATGTGAATCCCTTTCTTGTTGAGAGGGAGTGTTGAAAATAACAACAAGAAATGTTAAAAATAACATCAAGAAAGATCCTGATTTTTTCCTTGAATTAAATTGGGAATAAAATTGTAATTCCACATCTCATGACAACTTGTATTAGTTAACTAAGTTAATTTGACTTAGTTAGCTTAGTTAATCTGAGTTGAGGATCTAACTATATTCATGTAGAGTGTCTCCTTAATTTTAGGAGCCCAAGTTGAGTTTATTTTGAGTCGTAATTAATTAATTCAGTCCAACTAAGTTAAAGTAAGTTAAACTAGTTCCAACTGATGGAGGAACTAGTGGGAGGTCTAGTAGTGTGGAGTTGCCTGCAGTTGAGTGTGGTGCTACCTAGAGTGCAGTATGGTGTTGCCTGAAGTGTAGTGTGGTGTTGCCTGAAGTGTAGTGTGGTGCTGCTTAAAGTGATCAACCAATAAACTGATGATTCTCTCATAAATAACTCATGCATGTCAAATCTAAAAAAGACCAGTTGAGATTCGAGTTCAGGGACAATGTATTATCAGTTGTATAATTTTGAGAGTTGTACAGATGGTGCATGCAGTCAGAGGAAGAGCCTAAAGGAACTGCACAACCCAACGGAGGAAAATTACCATTAAATAGGGGCATAATTCCTCATTAAATAGTGCAAGGAAATAGGGACTTGGGAAAGCAAGAATTTGGCTAAGTATTGGCCTGAGCTTGTCTAGGAAGCAGTGAGACAGATAGAGATAGTGCAGGGGTTGCTTGGGATTAAGCAAAGCATTGTAATATTCTCATATTTTTTTTATTAATGCAATAGGCAGATAGTAGGGGTTTTTAGCTGTGGCTTTCCCCATAAAATCGTTGTGTTATGTGTGCTTGAATTCTTTCTCTTATATGCTTCATGATTTCATCAATCGTTTATTATTTCCGCTGATGAGTAGAGTAGATTCAAGTCAATTGTTCTAGCATACTACAATCTGCAATTTGAATCTACAAGGAATTTCTACACAATGGATCTTCCCACTTACCTCCTACTTGGGAAGGCTTGCAACGATAAAGGGAAGTCAGAGAGTTGAGGCAAGTGGAAGGAGGCAATGGAAAATATAGAGAGAGGGCCAACAAGTTGAGGATTACAAAATTGGGCAATTGTGGGATTTCTATTTACAGAGCAGGAACAACATAGTCAAAAGCGACTGCAATGACAAACAATGAAGGCTCCATGGAGGTATATGGTGTAGAAACTCAATAAAAACTTACAATGGACTATGCAGTGAACCATTCAGTTTGGCTGGCAAGGTTGATACTGGAGGAAATGCGCGCTCACAATACTCTAATCAATCAGAAAATCGAACTTATGGAAACAAAGATTGACAAACTTCAATTGACAGTCGGCAAGTTGACATCCCATGTGGAAATAGCAGTAGTGGTAAATCTAGGACCAATTGCGGATGATCAGACCACCAGGACAAACGAGAATGTGCAAAACCTTTAGAACTTGGGAGCGCATAACGGGGTCCCTCCCATTGGGAGCTTCAATGTGGAAGAGCCACCCCTGCCTCAATTGGAAAATGAAGAAAAAGAAGCCCAAGTCAATGATGACATTGGGAATACATAGTTTTTTTCATAAAAACAATAGTATAGAATGTGTTGCAAGTACGTAGAGATTTTAGGTGTTTTTTGGAAATGGTATGAGCATAAATTATATAGAACACATATATTAGGAATGGGTTTAAGATGTAATAGCTACCACAAAAAACTTTTTGAAATCAGTAGATGAAGCATGGATAGAATATGTAACAAGTTTTGCCCTACACTTTAGAATGTTACATAAAAGCAAATGATACCCGTTCTATTTAAAAAAAAAAATCATGGTGTTTCTTATGATGTTGTTTTAGAAAGAGTTGCACTCGTTTATAGGTTGTATTTTCCCAATAAATTAAAGGATTAAGAATGTATACAGGTTGCATTTCCCTTACTTGTTTATACTATATTTTTTCCCAACAAACGTATACACTAAAAAATTTAGGGTAAAACACAACTATATATTAGATTTCTATTTTTATAATTACTAGAGGGGATGATAGTATCATCTTTGATTTTGAAAGACAAAAAATAATGGAAATTTGTCAAAAGTTTAGGTTGCGCTATCCATGAGGCAAAATCTTTCAATGTTTATCAAGAATTGAAACTATTGCAAGGACATTGAGCTGCTAAAGCCATAATGATAAGAGATTTAATGTTTTTCGTTAAAGCGTTGGTATTGGAAAATTTGCCTTCAAAAAAGCTTTGACCATATAAATTTTAATAATTATATATTTATCTCCATTGGTGCAACCCAAATGGATTACTTCGTGAACCATTATAATATTGTCTACAATTTGTCTTTTCTCCATGAAACTTCCTTGGAATGTAAGTTTTGGAAGGATCTTTTCAACTTGCTGGCAATAAATTTTGGTCATGACTTTGTAAGAGGCGTTAAACAGTGAAATTAGCCTAAATCTAGAAAAGGAGGAGGGATTATCTTCCTTGAGAATGATAGCCAAAAAGGACAAATCCATTCCTCTCCCAATTTGATTGGATCTATCTACATATTGTAGCAACCAAATGAATTCAAACTTGATTATATTCCAACACTCCCTATAAAAGTGGATTGTATATCCATCCAAGTTGGGGACTTTGCTAAGAGCCAATCCTAAATTGCATTCATAACCTCTTCATTTGAGATTTTTTTGCATAATGCATTCATTCTCACTTTGAAAAATGAGAAACGAAATGTTTTCCAGCATAAGAGTTGTTTTTTTAATCAACTCTATCCTTCTCTTTATATAGATTTGCAAAATGTGGGAGCATCACTACATTTATCTCAATGAAGAACATTAGAACCAAACCATTTTTCTTAGTAATTTCCTAACTTGGTTTCTTTGTAGTCTATCTTTTGACTACATATGGAAAAACTTAGTGTTTATATCCCTGCATCTCCAAAAATTGCATCCCTCTAGGGACTTAATAGAAGATGGTTAAGATCTCTCTCTCTCTCTCTCTCTCTCTCTCTCTCTATATATATATATATATATTTTTTTTTTCTTTTAATTTCATTTTGAATGCATAATGAATTCCAAAACCGTCGAACATGCATCAAATACATTGAATAAAATAGCTTAAACCATGCAAATTCAAACAAATATTTGCTCGATTCCAAAAGTCAACCCTTAATAAAAGGGTAAAATGTAAAATAATGATACTTGATATGCTATAACAATAAAAAAAATCAATTATTTATATTATATTATTATTATTTTAAACCACACATAATATGTAAATTGTTGACATTGAAATAATTTAATTAATAAACGCATTAAGATATTTTATTTATGCATTACATTGTTTGTCCACCTTAAAGCTTTTTTCCATTAATACATTTTTAAACACATTTCAATGGTATTTGATTTTATATATTGAGATATTTTATTTATGATTCACATTGAATTGTTTAATTACTCTTAATATTTTTTAAATGTCATATATTATTTTTATATTAAGAATTG
Organism: Pinus taeda; assembly: GCA_000404065.3. NCBI lineage: Eukaryota > Viridiplantae > Streptophyta > Pinopsida > Pinales > Pinaceae > Pinus > Pinus taeda. Next base: position 25,248 of record APFE031184510.1, on the reverse strand, counting down.
AACTAATTACATATCTCTCTCTTATTATTGTTATAAGGAAGGAATTGGATCTTTTTACTTTCAAATACTTCTATTTGGACATTGAAATATTTTATTGCAATTCATATATACATATATATTTATATTTTTCTAAAGTTGGTATTAAAGTAAACCAACATAGATACATTTTAATTCTAGATCTATCAAGCACTGAGAGGGATCAAATCTCTCGAGGTGCAAACATTTCCTCAAGTTTTGCACTCAAAGAGAAAGATTTAAAGATTGAATTTGAGGAAAGGTTTTTACCTCCAAAGATTTGATTCCTTTCACCACTTGATAGATCCATCTTAACTCTGGATCTATCAAGTGCCAAGAGGGATCAAATCGCTTGAGCTGCATACATTTCCTCAAGTTTTGCACTAAAACTTGAGAGGTTTAAAGATGAACTTGAGGAAAGGTTTGCACCTCGAGAGATTTGATCACTCTTGGCACTTGAGAGATCCGAAGTTAAAATGGATCTACGCTGGTTTACATATTAGAGAATTATACAAAAATAAAACATAAATGTTTAAACATAAAGACTATAAATACATGAATCAAAATCATTAAAATGAGATTCCCTAATTTTATTTGAAAACTTTATCTATATAACATACAAAAATAAAGTCTAACTTTTCAGACATAATGACCATTCACAAAAGCTTTAAAGGAATAAGTTAATACACTTTCATAAAAACACACTCATGCAGGAAGACAACGATAAATATTGTTATTTTTTGTCCAAGAATTTTATTTTATTTACACAAACTTTGATACAAAAATAAAGCTTAATTTGGTGTCTTGCAATGGAAGGCTTACCTTTACCAATAACAGTGACCTGTGAGATTGACAACTCAAGGCCATAATTCCATAATCACTTTGTGAATCTTCTGTGTTTATATATAGCTCTCACACAGAAGGATTCAAACCTCAAATTTGACACAACAAATTAACGCTTGGTTTCCTATAAAACACTCTCATGCTAGAGGAAAACAATAATTATACAAAAGTAAAGCCTAAATTTCAAGACATAGGGAATATAATACATAAATCAAAATTCTTGAAACAAGATTCCCTTTTTTTTTTTTTTTTTTAACTTTGTCTATAATACACTCTGATACAAAAATACAGCTTAATTTTTGAGACACAAAGACTATAGATACATGAATCAAAATAATTGAAAAACTGGCCTATAAGACACTCTCATGCGAGAGGACAACAATAACTATACAAAAGTAAAGCCCAACTTTTTAAACATAATGACTATAGATACATAAACAAAATCATTGAAATGAGATTCCCTTAGATACATAAACAAAATCATTGAAATGAGATTCCCTTAAAAAAAAATAAAAAAAAAATAAATAAATAAATAAAATTGCCTATAAGACACTTTGATACAAAAGTAGAGGTATATTTGGTCTAAGAATTTTCTTTTATTTACACAAAATCATTGGCAAAAAAATTAAAATATAATTTAAAAAAAATAAAACCAAAGAGAAAATAGCTCATTCTTTTTTATTTTGCTTTTAAATTAAGAAATTACAGTAAAATTTTTATATCAAAATTGTCCATTTTTTTTAATCTGTAGGGGAAGACTTATCTTTACCAATATTAGTCACATATGATATTGACAACTCAAGGTCCTTGAATTTTTTGTGTCTATGCATAACTCTCACACAAAAATATTCAAATTTGACACAACAAATTGACAATTGGTTATTTTTATGTGTGGAGAATTAATTAGAATTTAATGCATTTAAATAGGCTACATTAGAGAAGAATACCATGGAAAAAAACCATGAATTGTGAAAATTGTAAATCAAAATGTTTACATAACAATAAACTCACTATTTTTTCATTATTTTTTTTTAGGTTAGATTAGAGAATAATATAATGAAAAAAAACCATGGTTGTGAAAACCGTGACTAAAATGATTCATAGAGTAAATTGAACTATTTTATTTTAATTGGAAAAAAAAAAAGTTATTCTATTTTATTTTTTATATTATTTTTTATGATTTATTTTATTTTTATGTAATTATACTAAGTCAAAATGTTTTATAAAATCAATTTTAATTTAATTTAATTTTGTTTTGTTTATTAAATTTTAATTTAATTTTGTTTTTATGTAATTTGACCGAGTTAAAATGTTAGAAATTACAACATTTTTGTTTTATTTTTATTTTTATGTAATTTGACCGAGTCAAAATGTTTAATGGACAAGATAGAACATTACAACATCTCTTCCTTACTAGGTTGAAAAGTGTCTGTCGGCAAAATTTAATTACATGGATATTAAATTGGTTTATCTATGTATCCAATCAAAATTTGAAAATATAAATAATATCAACTTTATTTGTTTTTTGTTTTAATTACTTTAAAAGAATTTTAAAAGTTGATATAAAATTATCTTATTAGTCCCTGCCTAGTCAAGACTCTAGCAACATATTTCTCTGTTGACCACAATTAGTTTAGCATTGACCAATACAAGTTCTAATGTTTAACTTTATAAATAATTAAAGTATTTTTTATTTTAACTAAAAAAAATTGTTGGCATTTCATTGGCTAAGAAATTTGTATGTCGTATTTCAGGGTTCCTTACATCTGTCCCATGTCGCCCATGAAATTTGTTCACCCTGCTACCTCGCCATTTTTCACAAGGATCGTGCTTGGATCTTGTAACTTGATTAAACAAATTTCTAAAAATTAATACATGTACGCTTTTTTTGGGTGCGAAATCATCACCCATATGCTATTAACTTGACAGTTACAATTTTTCCATTATCTGATTATAGTCAATTGGTTACACATTGATTACCATTTGACTACATCCATAGTAGTGCCTTCCTTGCTGAGTCTGCCATTTGCATTTACAACATCAAAATCTCGAGGGTGGGATGTTCACATAGTCATCTCACTTCCATTTATGATCTACTTTGTGATGATGCTCATGACTAGGTTAAAGTTATTGCACCAACATTTGCAAAAAGTAGGTCATTTCGCCTCATCAACATAGATAATCACAAATCGGATGAAGTGCGCGAGGGATGTAAGATAGTTTATCCTAAGAAGTCCAAGAAATGGCATTTCTTAAGTGCCCATTGTGTGAATCACCCATTGTTGAGGGTATTGATTGTTGAGAGTTTCAAAGACAACTTCTCAGTTGCTTGCGTGATGGTGTTATTTGAGCATTTGGTGTGGATGCTAGAAAAGAAAGAACCATAAGCGATTTCGAGTGATTCCAACTTGAAGTAATTGGATGAATTATGTGTTTAACTACTGTCAGAAAAATGCTCGTAATAATTTATTCGTTGTGTTCTTCCGTGTCATATATATTTCACCTAATCCATCCTATCATTATATGTTGTATATTCATCCCTTTTTTTTTAACGAAAAAAGCATGATTGTTTTATATTGAGACAATATAAAGAAAACAGACAGTACATCACAAAGCTTTAAAAAGCTGGAGAAATCTGTATCATAAAACAAAACTAGATGAGATGTCCATCCAAAATGAAAGCGCTTTGAGCTGTCACACAACTAACATATACAAGACTTTTTACACAGCACATGAGATTTTCTGAAGTATAAACTTGTTGCAGAGATAGTTCGACCATTCATAAACCATACATATTCGAGGAGATAAAGCAAAAGGACAAAATAACAGTGCATACCTGGAGAGTAGCAAGAAGTAAATTAAGTACCAGGGATGGAAAAATCCTGGATGGAGAAGGATTCTTCGCCAAAAATTACCCTTGTTTCTAATAGAAGACCTTCCTTTGATAAAATGTCTACTTGCTGGTTATGGGATCTAGAAATGTGTTGAATGGAGCATCCTTTCATGATTCCCCATAAATACATGATTCTGTCCATCCAACCTGCAAGGTGTGGGTTTCTGATGTGGCATTTTCCCAGAACATGATCAACCATGATTTTGGAGTCCCCAAAAATTGTAACAAACTGAATATCAAAAAAGAGGCAGAAGGCAAGAAGACCCACTAGAGCCATCGCCTCAACTATGCAGTTAGAGCCCTTTCCCCCATTCCATGAAATGAGATATTGAAGGTTCTTATCCATTATGATATGTATCCCGCAGCCACAAGAGTTTTGCTGAGCAGCACCGTCAAAATACGCTCTTGGGACCCTTGAGTGATTATCTTTTTGCTCTTTTCGATTGGCGTTTTTCCATTTGTGTTGTTTTGCCGGCAAGGAATCATAGAAGGACACAATATTTTGTAGAATTTCCGTTAGAGGCTCTTTCCTGGCTTTAAAAATTATGTTGTTTCTCGACTTCCATGCACACCAAAGAACTATGATAATTATTGGTCTCCATGCATCTTTCTGCTCACTCCACCAGACAAAAGTTTCTTGTGTGGATGCATGAGACACAAGAGGGAAACCAAATAAAACTGCCAGATCATGCCATAATTGTAGGGTTTTTTAGCAGTGGAAGAACATGTGATAGTTGCTTTCCTCAGCTGATTCGCACATTAAGCAAAAGCCCGACCTGTGCCAATTTCTCTTTTTCAGATTTTCCCAAGACAGGTTTTTATTATGGAAGATCAACCATGAGAAATATATTAATTTGGGAGGACATACAGTTTTCCAAAAAATTGATGGAAAAAGTGTGCTGGTATGAGCGGTCTTTAATCCAATCAAGTTTGTGTAAATGTCTTTTACACGCACCTGAGCATTTGCTTTTGGCACTTTCCAGATAAGAATATCTTCTAGCATAGAACGATGTATGCCACAACTTCTCAAGCCATCTCTCATTATGTTCCATTGCCTTGCCAAAGACTCAGACATCCCCAGACTGTCAGCGTCTTTCCAAAGGGGGATAAGGCCCTGCCATACTGCTATGAGTTTATCCCAGGTGAAAAAAACCTTTCCTATGGAAGAAATTTAGGAGTCTTTCAGGTATAGTTATCTTCTCTCGTCCACACATGAAAGGGTCTATTCCAATGAGAATCTTGCCACCAGATTGGAAGCTCCATACCAAATTCCTTAGAAAATAATGTTCAATCTTGCGAAAGCTTAACCATATTGCTGACCCATACGTGGCTCCGATCCTCCCTAATCTGTACCAGTGTGCAATATCTTTGCCGCCCATATATTTCTTCTTTATTGTGATGTTCCAGGGACCCTCTCCATAAATCCCTCTCCACAATGATTTACACAAGAGTGCCTTCCCAAAAGTCCTCAAGTCCAATAGTCCCCATCCACTTGAACTCTTTGGCATAGAGATCTTTGCCATTCTAGCAAGGTGATATTTTCTCTGTTCTGATTTGTCGCCCCATATAAAGTTTGCAGTTATCTTGTTCATTTTTTGGATGATACTCGTAGGGAGGAAGAATAAGTGTGCTTAGTAAACAACAAGTTGTGTTAATACTACTTGTGTTAGAACAATTCTTCCTGCCAATGATAGGTATTTATATTCCCAAACTGATATCTTTTTATAGTACCTGTATATTATCCATTGCTAGTCCACTTTAGTGTATCCCTTTGCTTTTAGTTGAAATCCCAGGTATTTTAATCCACTCTTGATGGACCGCGTCTCTATCCCGAACAGCACAGATATCCATTCTACTGTTTCCATATTGACATCATTGTGGAAGAGGATAGATTTTGATTTGTTTATTTGAAGGGCAGTGGCAATTTGGAATCTTTTTAGAATGTCATGAAGACATATCCAAGTGATTCTGCATAGCATTGCAAATATGAGCACATCATCTACAAATAAGTTATGCGAGATGTAGTTGTTTCTGCAAATCTTCATAGGTCGACAGTTGTTTTCACTGACTGCTTTGTTAATATGAAGACTTAATGAATTCATTGCCAGGATAAACAAGAGAGGAGATAGGGGACAGCCTTGATGCAGTCCTCTTTCTGCTAGAAAATAAGAGGAAGGAATCCCATTTATGATGACATCATAGTTTACTTTCTCCACACATGCCATGATCCAATTTATTATATTAGATTTCAGGCCGATCTTTGCAAGTATGCATCTAATAAATCCCCAATCTAAGCAATCATATGCCTTTTATAGATCAATTTTCAATATGGTAGCTTCGCTTTTTTTTGAAAACATGGTGAACAAGCTTTCTTGTGTATTGGCGACAACATCCAATATAAAAGGCATGCTGATCCTTTGTTAAAAAACTAGCTAAGGTAGCTTTGATCCTTTCAGCGATAATTTTTGAAATGAGCGTATGAGAAAATGTTTTTTCTTTCAACGTTGAAAGTTTATAATTGTTGAGGGTTTCATGAAAGTCTGATATCTAGATCTCGTTATTAAATCACTGTAGGGTTTCATGAAAGTCTGATATCTAAATCTCATTATTAAATCACTATAAAGGCAACCACTTAATGTACAATCTAAGATGTTGTTTTGTTAATCATATATATTATAATTTAACATCATGATATTATGGCAAGAGTAATATTCCAAACACATCTCATTGTTGCCAATATAGTCACATATGCAACACAATAATTTCAGGAAAAAAAAATGTTTTAATTTCTTGAAAAACATATAGTCAACATGACAATGACTATTGTGATTAATATTTTGAATTCTCATTTTCGAAATTTTCACCACATAAATCTTAAAAAACAAATAGTCTTTGCTTAAGAAAGACATAAATTTCCTTTTCTTCATAAACACGTATATGAAACTTGAAATTCAAATGAATGAAAATTAGTTAAATATGTTTAAAGAATTTGATTACAATGAATAATTGTTTGGTGACAATATAGATCTTATATGATCTATACAAGACGAGGATAAAGTTAGGATCATTCATTCCATGTGTGTCTAAAGTTAACAAATCTCCAGATACAAAGGAAAGGGAAGACGATATCATTGCATTCCTCAAAAAATCAACATTCTTCTTTAGTCTATTACGTATATCGGTTGGTTATTTTGCAATTTCTAATTTAATAATATGTGTTTTCACTGAAGCCGGATGTAGTCTATGCTATAGAGTTTATTTCTTTGTAAAATTGATATTTTCATACCGGTGGAATAGAACAAAGTTATTAATCAAATGGAAACTTGATTGAGTTTTCACTTTTTAGAGGTAACAAAAAATTATTTGATTTTGAAAAGTGTTGATTCAGAATACACATTTTTTTTGGTCTATATTTTTAACACTTCAAATTTTTTTTAATGATTTTTTTTTTTTTTAAATTTTAGTGCTTTTCATGCTGATTTCGAAAAGCGATGATGCAACATCAACCCTTTTTTTTGAGCTTATTTTTGACATTTTAAATTTTCTGATATATTAAATAAGGATATTTTTTTTAAATGTTGGTGATTTTCATGTGGATTTTGAAAAGTGTTGATGCACCATAAACCTTTTTTTGTGGCATATTTTTTATGCTTTAAATTTTGTATATCTTGAGTATGCACATTTTTTTTAAATGTTGGTTATTTAACCATTTTTCAAGTTGTCTTCTTCTTCTTCTTCTTCTTCTTCTTCTTTTTTAAATGTTGGTTATTTAACCATTTTTCAAGTTGTCTTCTTCTTCTTCTTTTTCTTCTTCTTTTTTAAATGTTGGTTATTTAACCATTTTTCAAGTTGTCTTCTTTTTCTTCTTCTTCTTTTTTTTTTTTTTTCTTCATCCTAAGATGTTTGTTTTTTAAGGGTTTTTCGAGTTTGCATTTTTATTTTTCCTTACAATGCCTTTTTGTAATGATTTTTTTTTTTTTTGCACAGTGTGACGATCTAGAATTAGATATGCAACTAATTACATAAATTTATGCTAGTAACAATCAACGCACAACAATTCAACTATTTAGCATAGAATTGCGAAAAAATATGAGCAAATGCAACTTACATATAGCGATGATATCCCTTACTTGTGGTTTCGAGTTGAGCACTATTTGAGTCCCGCTAACCACAACAAAGTTTTGGGGACAACTCTCCACCCAACCATAGGTTTAGTTGCACATCATCTCTCTACAACTGGCCACCCTCGTGTCCTCAATCAACGAGGTTTCCTTTGCCTCTCAACACTCTTCTCCAAAAGAATAAATAATGTCATCCCCTCTAATTCATTAAATAGAACAAACAGTTCCAAAAATGGAAAGAGATTGGAAAGGGATCTGCAAGCGCACAATAAATGTGTCAACATGAAACTTTTATTTATTTGTTTTAAGTTTTACTTAATTCAATATTTCTCTTAAGTTAACTCTTACTTATTTGATTTATTTTTACTTTTTGTTAACTTTACTTATTTTTACTATTTTTATAGTTTACTTTATATATATATATATAATTTAGAACTAACAATTTATTATTTTACTAATTTATTCGTTTACTATTATTGTTATTATTTTATTATTATTATATTTTTTATTTACTATTTATTTACTAATATATTAATATTTTTATTTATTTAATTAATTATTATTATTATTATTAGAGGGCATTACATGTAGGAGTTGCATGTAAAGCAAAAGGACATCTCTAGCAGCAAAGGGAAAATCTTGATGGAACGAACATAGACCGAATGGAGTACGGTCCCATACAACCTAGGGGTTTGGACCCAAGCATCAATCATGGAGCAAACCAGCAACCCAGATCTAAAGGATTTGTTTAAGGTTTTTAGCAAAAATATTTCAAGGAAATCGATAATGGTTTGGGTTCAGAGCATGGATCAAGTGTCAGATCTGAAGAAAAATGCCCAAAATGTCACAAGTATTTTTGCTTCATTACAAAGTTTGATTTTTCTGGGAAGGTGTTGCAGGAAGAGACCCTTTTCAAAGGAACTCTACCATTATTCAAAATCTTCGGCTATAAGGAGGGGCCCTAGGAGCAAGCAAATCAACTAGATAAGCACGTTCAGTTTTCTTTCAAAGATGTATTAAAAGGGAAAAACAACACTTAGGAAAAACAAACCCCAAATCTAACAATTCTTGGTCCGTACATAGTAGAAAAGTTGGAAAAAGCTCCAGATATGTCCATAGAAGTACGAGAAGTAAGTGGTCTCTTCAATACCTTACAAGAACAAGTAATCATTTGTTTATTTAATCGTTTCTGGCCCAAATTTGAAGATCTAAGCGAGTTGATCTACCTCAACTTGACCAGAGACTGCAATATTTATCTGTGTGCAAAAGGTTTTTTTGTGGTTCAGTTTGATGCACAAAAATATTACAATCATGTTATAAATGTTGGACAATGGTTCTGGGGAAGGGCGGGTCTCTTTGTAACCCCATGGTTCCTTGGTTTTAATGCAAACTCAATGGTGGTTATAAAAATGCTAGTATGGGTAAGGCTACATAATATCCCACTACCTTTCTGGCACCATCTAGCCCTAGAAGGCATCATAAACTCTCTAGGAAGATTCCTAAGGCTGGATAGAGAAAGAATGGAAAAAGGGATCTTCATTTTTGTACGAATTTGCGTGGAGATGGACTTAAGCAAAGGCCTTCTGAAATGTATTCATCTGACACATAAAGATTTTAAGTGGAAATAATGTTTAGATTTTGAAAACACTACCTTTAGATGTCGACCTTGCCACCAAATAGGGCACTTGCAAGATACATGCAAACAATAAAAGAAAAAACAAAGAAGAGATCGCAAAAGCCAAAAGGATGACATTTTCTAGAACCTCCATTGTCAGATGAAGAGGATGAAGAAAAAGATGAAACCCAACAACAATCGGAGACAAAAAAACAACAAGACCCCCAAGAGGAGGGAAAATAAAAGGTGGAAGAACATAACAAACAAGCAGAGAATTCAAATAGCTCAACAGCTGCTCTGAACACTGAAATCCCATTATATGAAAAAAACAACAATCAAGGCATAGGTGGAGTAAGTGATCTCACGTATCTGAAAGTTATGACTTAGATAAAGAAGCTCTAAGCATCTACAGAAATAATGAATTGGTAGTCATATCTACTCCACCATCCACTAGGGTCTGGCAAAAAGTCCAAAAGAAAAAAGGAAAAAAAGAAAAGTCCAATTTATCTAATTTTATTTTTATTTTTTCTTGGTAACTTTGCTACTACATGTGGTTTCACACATGGGTCCCTCGGGATGCTTCCTGAATGCTTTATGCCTCTACACAATGTAACTTTTCATTTTTATTAATAGAAAGTTACTGATTTTTTCCTTGGAAAAAAAAGAAGAAAACAAATTGATACAAAAAAATAATGAATTCTATTAATACATTTTTTTTAATGAGAGAATACAATTCAATGCAATATATTCTACATGGTTGAAGTATAGTGGGTCCATTAGTGAATCTAGAGACATGAACATGAAATGAAGAAAAATGACACTAGCGTTAGTTAATTGACCATGGAATCATTAATAGTTGACTTACACAAGTGGAAATAAGTAGAAGTCATACATGCACTTGTTTAACTTTTTCATGTAAGTGAAGATAGTCCTAGTTAATTGGCCATGCACTCTCATGTAAATGGAGATTAGTAAAACTTATGCATGAACTTCTAAAGTGCCCTCTGGGTAATAATAACAAGGTTTCCATGCATGAATCACTCAGTAGTCCAACTAAAGTACAATGAAGTGTATACTATCTCCATTAATCCTAACCAAAGTTACTAAAAACTTTGAAATATATTCAAATTATTATTAAAATGGTGTCAAGGCTCTTCAACTTGTTTTTCAATAAATTCAAATGGAAACAAAATTGATAAAAAAAAATTCCTTTTAATAGATTCAAATGGAAACAAAAATGATAAAAAAAACTTTGGATTAGATTCAAGTGGCTAATAATGATATACTTCTTTATTCATAATCAACTTATATAGATTTGAACTTTACCCCTCTTTTAAGCATTAAAGATTCTTTTCTTGAACTATCCACCTGTCCCAAATATTATTCATTTTTTACTTAACCCATTGACACATACCTTACTAAACTCTCCTCCTATCTCAGGTATTAGGTATTAAGAGATACATTAGTATACCCTTCTTTTATATTTTTAACCTACTGTCACTGGATATCTTACTAAACTCAAGTCTACTTTTATCTCAAGTATTAAAAAATGCTTTACTAAACTTTAAAACTTTACACTTCTCTCAAACGTGAAGATACTTTACTAAACTTTACAATTAAAGAAAAGCATCAAGGTACTCTTTATTAAACGTTGCACCTATCACATTAACAATGCATTTACCATGCAAGACTAAACCACAACAAGTAAAACCATGGAGCATGGTACAATTCTTTACATATTCTATTCTTGCTTTGGTTTGCAAAATTATAAAATTTGTGGGGGAGTTGTCTTTAGTGAGACTTTTTGGACTTTCCGGTGCTAGAATCCGACTGAAAATTTTCAGATGAAATTTTGATTCGTGTTATTTAAACTAGTTTTTTTTTTTTTTTACTGTATATATGAATTCAACACCGTGAGAACCCCCTAGGGCACTTCTATTGTGCAAAGGTTACCCATCAAACTTGTGATTTCAATGAATTCCTTTAGGAATTTAGAGAAATAAGACCAGAAAATTCCATCAGAAAAGCTTCCAAAAAGTCGCACTAAAGACAACTTGATTTGTGGGAGGACTCTCGTTTTTCACTATTGGTTTTGACGTGCTAGTAGGACAAAGAAAGACAGTGAGCCTTATGGAGAATACACAATTTGACAAATCTAAGTTTAAGTGGGCAATTCAACATTTCTATTCTATGTGAGTATCCTCGAATGCTCTCTCTCTCTCTCTCTCTCTCTCTTCGTTCTCTTGTGGTTGTTTGTTGTGTACTAGTTGACTTCCACTATCCCTTGCTGTCAGCGCAATCCATTTATCATTAATTTCTCATCTCATTGCCTTGTCAATTTGTCCAAGGCAACATCACTTCTCATCCTTCTGCTTCAACTCAATAAATTTAGAAAACCTAGTCTATTCACAACAAACCAACCAAAATTTAATGGATATCATAAATAATTCAAATTTCCTGTTGCAAGGAAACCTTAACATCCCAAGAAAGTAACCCTCCCCATCCTTTAGAATCTGTGTCCCTTGAATTAGCCTATTTCTTTTTTCAAATATTCACATGAAATATTTACAATGTATTCAGAAGTGGAAAATAACCAATGTTGTCACATATTATGTATAGTGATAAGGGGAAAGCATAGATTGAGCATAAGAGGAATGATATTGAATATCTTGTTGGTCAGAGAGCTTTAGTTCATCAATTTGATCCTTGAGCGAACTAATTTCATCTTCCATCCTTTGGAGTTTTTATCTCTATTCCATCAATATATCTATGGTGGAGGACCACTGAGTTTCTCATTGAGAGTGTTGCAGTTGGAACGAAGCCATAGATTTCAGTGGATGGATAGTACACTAACTTATTCCTTCCTACCTACCCCTACATCACCATTCCTAGTTGTACACTACCTCACCCCACAAACCACATTGATCTTGCAAACATACTTTTCAAAGCTTGTGTATATGCAAAGGTTATCTAGAGGACCAAGCCAAGAAATAGGAGAATCCAATCTAAGTGGATATCCTCTACTAAATTTGCAGCGACAATTGAGAGAAAGAGATCCATACATTGTGGGTGAAGCCATATCTATAGAGTGAGGGAAATATGGAATGAGCTAGTCCAAGTATTGTTTTGCAACAAGAGAATCAAGCTCTGACTATCCACGGAGACCATCACAACACCATGTGACATGTCCTCGAAATTTTCAAGTGGTTCTTGTGACTATTTCTGATGATTTCCAAGTGATGGGATCTTACTAATGTCATATGCACCGTGATTAGGAGATTTGGATGTGGAGCTCTGTTGGGTAATTTAATTGATGTTAAATTACTTCATTAATTGCCAACCAAGGTTTGTGTACTTATGAAGTGCATGTGCCCAATATATGATAGGAGTTATATTTTTGGATTTTCAAACATGAAATTACTCTGAATATGAATGAGTGTTAGATTGAATCAAATTATTACCAGGCACATTTTCTTCCCTTAAAACTTCATGGAAAATTGAAATTGAAACTAAACTAAACTTTTAATCTATGAGAATTGAAACTTCGTATAAATACAAAATGGAAATCAATTACAAAAAGAAAATTCTAATTTACTTTGTAAGAAAGAATCTAATCCTATTTGCAAATAAGCAACTCTACTTTTACTTGTAGAAAGAAAGTATTAACTCTATTGCAAAATCAAGATCTTAATTCTATTGCAGAAGGAAAATCTTAATGCTATTGCAGGAAAGAAATTCTAATTCTAAGTATATAAATTTGAAAGCATTCTAACTATATTTGTGCTTGACAAAAGGAAATCAATCATCATCAAACTTCTTCAACAAATTACGAGCTTGCAACTTCAAATGGTTACTAATGTGCACAACTAAACTTTGAAATTCATCTATTCATCATCCAAAAAATTGCTTGGCGAAATTTAACTGAGTTATGAAATGAATTTGTTGAAAGAAATGTACTCTAAAAAGTAAATCTTTTTGGTATTTTATGAGAGCTCTATTTATATAAATATAAATAATAAGAAATTATATTAGCAAATTAATAAACAAAATGCATCCACAAAAAGAAAACTACTTAGCAGATAAATCACAGTGGAAATAAAACTAATCTACTCTTACAACTCTTCAGGCGGGGCCTCCTATTGAGCGCAATTTCGTCACTAATTCTCACTTAACCACACATTGACTCGGAAACAAAGTATTATATTAGTCGCAAAAGTATTAAATAAATATTGAAAATAATTAACAATAAAAACTACTACTTTTCAATCTCGCCTCAAGGATTTTTATACATTTCTTATTAAAATTGTTTTAAGAGTCTTATTCTGAGAGACAACTTAGCTAATATGACAACTAAGAAGTAAAATTATTATAAAATCCTATCTCCTCATGATTTTCTACTGAAAGAGAAAAACATGATGGATTTTGATCAAATGCATCAACCTCTAAATTGTTTCCACGCTTGCCTCATCTTGCCACATACTGCCTTCTAAATATGCTTGTTTGGTCGAATGTCATAGTCAGGGTTGAATTTTGGTTTGAGTTCTATATTTCTCAATGCATGTGGTTTGCCAAATCATGAGTAAAAGTGGATATTCATATGTGGACCATTTTCCATCTGTTAGTACCTTTCATTCATTCTATGGTGTATTAGAACCTATCTAATCATGGAGATAGCTGCAGAATTCTTCGTTAGCTACGTAATGAGGAAAGTTTTGTAGTTGTAAAAATGTTTCAATTGTATTTCACAAAGAACCAATAGATTATAAAACATGAATGATTAATACCTTTTCGATGCTTTAGCATATCTATGATGACCTTGTTTGGACTGAAACTGTAACAAAATTGTCATGAAAAGGATAAAGGAGAGGAAAAAGGATTGTAAAAAAGAGAAAAATTTTAGACTTCAACAAGCTCCCTCTCATTAATTTGAATTGTGCCTTCCTTCTTTAAAATGGATAGGTTTGTTCTAGCATCAACCCCATGATTGTTTTTTTGTAGAACATCGAGGGCTTAAAATTTCGAGATGGATTTTAGAGCTAGTTGGATCTCTTTAAAAATTAAACTGAGTTTAGAGTCTAAAGAAAAGAAGCTTGGGTGTAAATGCTTAATGATATGCGCTAAATCTCCCATAACAATTAATTTAATGATACTTAGGGTGACGAGTTGTTTGATCATACTGCATATGCATCAACTTGATGTGTGAGGCTTTTCCTAGGCTTTAAGAGAAGCCTATTTCTTCAATTCCTCTAAGATGCACTAACACCCTCCCCACACCTGCCACCGTTAGTAAAGTAATATCAATATAGATTGATATTTATGAATTAAATATATTGATATTTATGAATAAATAAAAAAGAAATTTTAATATAGTAAATAATTCTCTTAAACAAATTAAAAAAGCAAACTATAAATATGAATATAAATAATTTCCTTATTTTTATAAATCAAATTACAAAGCTATACTCTGTAATTTTAATTTTGATGATTATATTTGAAATATTGTAAATATAAAACTTTTTTTTTTTTTTTTGACTGTAACGGTTAGTTTATTGAAGGGCGGCAAAACAGCTACCGCATGCTTTTACATTGGGAAAACTCCTCATTTCCTTTTCTCTCTGAGTTCTTGCTACACAGTGAGTCCATTGGCATTCTTTGTCACAGAGTCGCTTTTTGCGGAGAGGAAACGCTGAGTCTATGCCTGAGAAACTGATCATCAATACCGGAGCTTTTGTCTTGATTGATACCTGTTACTTCTGGAAGATTGTTGAGTTTGACTTGCTTCAACGTGAGGGATGAACTGCCATCCTCAATCTCTGTTTCCAGCTGGACATTCCGAGTCTGAGTTGCTTCAACTTGAATTGGCATCTTCCATATTTGATCTTCATTCTTAGCCTAACCTCCACTAACGATCTTGCTTGTCTGCGCATTTGATGGTTTGAAGTCTGTGGTTTGAAATCCTGTTCTGCGCTAATGCAAATTTTATATTTCCTTTAGAGGGCAGCATTCGATGGAACCATTGGAAGAGGAGTAGCCTGGAGCACACCTGTACATCGCATTCCTCCAAAACAGATTATATTGGCCAACAAAAAGAGGATCCAATGCGTCTTATTTTCCTTGGATGTCTGCTTTTGGAGCTTGGAGTAACTGAATCCTGGAAGGGCTGCAACTGCGCATTTGATGGTTTGAAGGCGGTGATTTGAAATCCTGTTCTGCGCTAATGCAAATTTTATATTTCCTTTTGAGCAGCATTCGATGGAACCATTGGGAGGGGAGTAGCCTGGAGCCCACCTGTACATCGCATTCCTCCAAAACAGAACATATTGGCCAGCAAAACAGAGGATCCAATGCGTCTTATTTTCCTTGGTTGCCTGCTTTTGGAGCTTGGAGTAATTGAATCCTGGAAGGGCTGCAAAAGCCTGAAGGGAATCCGAGGAACCTGGATCAGAAGCTGATCCCCAATACATCTGAAATATCAGAATGCCTGGATGAGCCTTTTAAGGGATAGTGCAGAGTGATTCCTCAAGGTTAACTGAGAGGGTTCTTTGGCTTCTAGCGGAACCCAGGTTGGCTTCCGAATCGGCTTGGGCATTTCGCTGTCTCAATATGTGAAAAAATGAGATTTTCCGAAACTTAGCCAGCATTAGTCTGATTTTCTTGAGAATTCGGCCTAAGTGGATCTGCAACTGGTTCGATGAAGAGTTCATTGCTTGAATAATGAGCCGAGAATCTCCGAAGACCGTCAGAGATTGAATATTTCAATTGAGAGCCAGAGTCAGCCCCTGCCACAATGCTAGAGCTTCAGCTCTATTGTTGGATTAGATTCCCAGGCCCCAATGATACCTGAGCAAAACAGAACCGTCAGGATTTAGTAGAACTCCACCTCCTCTCGCAGCTCTCGGATTGCCTTTAGAGGCCCCGTCGAAGAATAGACAATGGTCCTCAAGTGCCAATCTCCACTTTAGAAATTCCTGTTCTTCGAGGCGAATTTCCCACCCAGCATGGCAAGATGCTGGAGTAGTTGGGGTGGGTTGATTGTTCGGAACAAACTCTTTCAGCCACTGCTCCTCCTCATTGTCCAGATTTGCTTCATTCCTTAAGGCTGGCTTAGCTTCCAATGTCTCTCCCAAGATAGCTTTAATTTTGGATATAATGTTGTTTGAAGTGCAGATTTCTCCTCTGAATATTCTGTTATTCCTTTCTAGCCATAACTTCCAGCAGATGCATTTAGGGGTCCACATCCAAGCAGTCTTAAGAAGGTTTTTTTTTTTGAGACAGAATGAAGAAAGCTTGGCCCATTCGTGAAGCAGGGTTGGCACATTTCTCGGTAGCTCAATCTTGTCCGCCCTTGAACTCAGAACCCCCTTCCAGACTGCCTTGGCAAAAGGGCACAGCAACAACAGATGATCAGCTGTTTCTTCCTCTGATATACATAAAGGGCATCTGGAAGGCCCTTCCATTCCACGTTTTCTCAGGTTGTCTCCTGTGAGAATACTGTTGTGAGCGAGCGTCCAGCAGAAGAAGTCTATTTTTGGGAGAGAAGGAAAGCTCCATATGAATTTCCATTGCGTTGGGTCTGGAGGAACATTCGGGACAACAATTAAACTTTTGTATCCTTCAGCAACCGAGAAGGAACCAGTATGGGAGCCCCACCCTCTTTTGTCCTTGGCTGTTGCTGACAATGGGGATTTTCCTTGCAGATTGTCTAACAGTAATGAAGCTTCAGCTTGCAAATGGTGTGGAACCTCTCCAAGATTCCAGCTGTCCCATCTTCTGTCAGCATCCTCCGTCCAATTGGAAATGTCCCAAAGTGTTTCTTTATTGTTGGAATGCAGCCATAGTTTAATATTCGCTAGATCTTTTATATGCTGAAGCGGCTGGCCTCCAAGAATCTGGTCTTTCCAAATTCTTATTTTTTTCCCATTACCTGGGATCCAGTAAAGGTTGGAGCTGAAGTTGTCCAGAGCTGCAATACAAAGCTTGGATATTGGGGAGCCTTTGGAGATTTTTTGAGGAAGGTCCAGACATCTCAAACGTTGACCTTGAAAGTATTTCTTCCACAGTACTTTCTTGCTCCAGCTTATTTTCCCTGCCACTATATTCCACAGAATTTTTGAGCCTAGAGCTAGATTTTGGGCAGCCAAGTCTCTCATTTGCAGACCTCCTTCTATGAATGGTCTCTTAATGGTATCCCAGTTTACTAAATGAAGCCTTCTTTCATTGTTTTTCCCCCCTTCCCACAGGAATCTCCTCAGCATTCCATCCATTTTACTGAGAAAGGTTTTGGGGGCAAGGAGAATGGAGTGCTGAAAAAGAGGCATTCTTGTTAAGACAGATTTTATAAGGATAATTTCCCCAGCAGGGTTCAGCCAGGAGGCTCCCCAGGCATGTATTCTAAGCTTAAGCTTGTCCAAGAGAGGGATCCAATGGGAAACTTTAGGGATGGATCTGAAAATAGGGATCCCAAGATATTTGAATGATTCCCAGTCTGGACAGATTTTCATTTCAAGAAGCCTAGCTATGTCAGCAAGATTTTTAGTTGAGCAATTCCAGCCATAGATTGTACTTTTTGAATAGTTAATCTTACTGCCGGAAGCTTCCTTATAGATGTCCAGTTCCTTTTTGAAAGAACTGGCAGGATTAATGCTCGCTCCACCTAGAAGCAGTGTATCGTCAGCAAATTGGGCATGGTTTATTTCTTTGACATTTTGCACCATTCTAAGGCCTGGGAGAATTTGGATTTGCTGGCAGAAATCGAGCTGGAAACTAAGCACAGAGGCTTGAATAGCATAGAGAAGCGGGGACAGCGGGCAGCCTTGTCTTAAACCCCTGGAGGCTGTAAAAAATTCAGTCAATCTTCCATTTACCAACGGGGCAATCCAAGGAGAGGCAATGCAGGCTTTCACCCAATTTGTGAAGTTTGTTGAGAAGCCCATTTTTGTCATAACAGCAAACAGGAAGTCATGCCTCACCCTATCGAATGCATTGGCCAGATCGAGTTTTATTACCATTCCTTTCTCTTTTCTCTGTCCACTTGAATGAACTGCCTCTTGAACCAGCACTATGTTATCCAGTATCTTTCTCCCTTTGATGAAGCCTCCTTGGTTCTCCGCAATGATGTCTGGCAAAATATTCTTGAGGCGTAGGGATATTATTTTGGTAATCAATTTATAGCTAGTGGTGCACAACGAAATGGGACGAAATCTACTGAAATCTGAGGCTCCTTTTTCTTTTGGAAGCAATGCCAGGAAGGCTGAATTGGTGCTGCCTCCTATCTTTACGCATACTTGAGACTTCCTTACCATTCTCAGAAGGTCTTTGTTGATAATTGACCAGCAAGACTGATAGAACCTAGCAGTGAACCCATCAGGCCCTGGTGCTTTATCCGGTTCCATGCAGTCCAAGGCTTTCTTGAGCTCGTCCATGCTGATCGGGGCAGTCAGCATATTATTGACAGGGTCATGCACACAGGAGGGGATTAGATTATACGGATATGCTTGAGGATCTATAGGCTGGTCATCAGGTGCTGAATAGAGATCTTTAAAAAAGGAGAATGCTGCTCCCTTGATGCCTTCAAAATCGTTAACCACTGTATCTCGGATTCGGATTTCTGAAACATTTTTAAATTGCTTTTGAGCTTCTGCATGTTTGTGGAAAAAACTAGTATTTTTGTCGCCGGCCTGTAACCATAAATTTCTAGATTTTTGTCTCCAGTACTCCTCTTCGTCCCTACTAGCTTTATGAAGGGCTTTTTGCAACTCAACTTCTTTTTGGAGCACACTTTGGGTAATAACTGAATTCTCCATTGAAGATTGGAGGGCAGCAAGGTTTTCTATAGACTCTTTTCTCTTGGCAGCAGGTGTTTTCAAAGCTTTAGCCCACTCCTTGAGCCTTCTCTTAAGAGCTCGCAACTTTTCTTCCCATACGAAGAAGGGGGATCCCTGAATTTTCTGGTTCCAGGCTTCAGCGACCACCTCATTGAATCCTTCTTGTTGAATCCATAATGGACTAAATCTAAATGGAATGGGTCCGAGAAAGCCATCCATGGAGAGCTCGAGACTTATTGGCTTATGATCGGAGGTGCAGTTGGGCAGAATTTTGGATGATGCCATTAGCCCGCTAGTAAGGAAGGAGGTTTGGACAAGGAATCTGTCCAAGCGAGCAGCAATATGGCTGGGGCCTAATCTTTTATTAGACCAAGTGTATTTCCCTGCTGAAGGTTTGATGTCCTCCAAATCCCAGCCGATTATGATGTCTTCTACCCATTCTCTGGCAGGGTCCCTTACAGGTGATCCACCTTTTTTCTCTTCAGCAGCTAGAGTTACGTTCAGATCCCCTGCAATAATGATATTTTCTGGACTGTGCAAAAGAAGAAAGGACTGGAGTGAGTCCCAGCAAAATTTTTTATCCGATGGAATGACCGGAGCATATAGGTTAAATATACTTACTTGCTGACCGGAGTCTTTTGAAGGA
Source organism: Pinus taeda (assembly GCA_000404065.3). Classification (NCBI taxonomy): domain Eukaryota; kingdom Viridiplantae; phylum Streptophyta; class Pinopsida; order Pinales; family Pinaceae; genus Pinus; species Pinus taeda. Next base: position 5,291 of record APFE031184510.1, on the reverse strand, counting down.
GTTGAGTGAAAATCCAGTACTGGCAACTTTCTTCTTGAATCAAGTCGTATTTGGAGCTGTCCCAGAAGGAGGCGATCCCACCAGAAGCACCTCTAGCACTGACAGCTCTTCCAGGGCCTTTGCGCCAGAAAGTTTTACTGGTTTGGAGGAGAAGAGAGTCCTCCATCTTTGTCTCCTGGATGAGAAAGATTTCAGGCATATGCAACCTTACAATGTCTCTCAGGGCCTCTTCTTTCAGCCTGCTACCTAATCCTCTGCAATTCCAGGAGACGTATTTCATTATTTACTGGAGTGGGGGGGAGTGGCTCCTTTTGGAGCCTTGTTATTCTTGCGCCCGGATCTGGTATTCATCATTCCCTTGAGAGTTTTCTGGGAACCTTGGAGAACATCCCTGTAGGTTTTCTCCTCTCTCTGTTTCTTCTTGGATTTCTGGCCCCTGGTTGATTTGATAGGGGAGATTTGTAAGCTGTCTGATTCGGATTCTCTTTCTTCTGATTCTTCTCCTGAGTCAGAGGCAAGACTAATGTGCTCATCGTTGTCTGCGTTTTCCCCTTGATCTTCTTCTTCGGTATCTTTCTTTTTCTTCGGCTGGCCTTCAATTTCTTCATTTTTCTCTGAGGCCTCCCCCTTTTCAGCTGTGGATGGGCCTTCATTTGAGACTGGTTTGGTTTTGTCATTGGGCTGTGGATTCCCCTTTGGTCCTGTCTGCTTCTTCTCATTTGGCTTTGAGACTACCTTTCCCTTTTTTATTTCCTTCCATCCTTCTTCTTCCTCTTTGTCCCCTGATGGTGCTTTGGGGCAGTTTCGTTGAAAATGGCCGTGTTCATGGCAGATTCTGCATTTAAACGGAAGTTGCTCGTAGTCCAGCTTCTGGAAATGGTGCCAGTCTCCTACTGTCAGCTTGATGGCTTTCGGTAGTCCAGCTTCTAGATCAACTTCCACGCATATTCTGGCGCAGGTGTATTGGCCCTTGTTATCAGCCTTGTCGATGAATCTGCCCAGTCCATTTCCTATCTTTTGCAGTGCTTGATAACTCCAGCAGTGTATTGGCAGATTGGGTAGCCGGACCCAAACAGGGACCTCCTTTGGCACATTGACTGAGGGGTCAAAGTCAGGTGTCCATTTATTCAGAAATAGACCTTGGTTTCCCATGAAATATGGGCCATTTCTGAAAACCAGGTCTCGGTCTTCCTTGGTAGTGAATTCGAAGATGAAAAAGCCCCTTCCAACCGCGTCGCTGATCACATTGTTTGGAAGCAGGGGTCTCCAGTTTCGTTGCACCCATTCATCAGTTGATTTTGATGATGGCCACCGACCCATAAACTGCCCTACTAAACCTTTGTCAGCCAGGGCAAGGGCGATTTTGATTGTTTGGTCTTCTGGCAGAGCTATTTCTGGAATTTCTTCAAGTTTTTTAATAAACTTTGGGACTTCAGGCTGCATTCGTTTTTTTCCTCTCTGCGTTAGAATGTTCTTGAATGCTTCTGCTGGAGAAAGCGGAGGGGTGGGAGAGGGCTCCGCACCCCCTGGAGCAGCCATGGTGGCGGCAGAAAATCGCAGACCTAGCAGATCTCATAAGAGCGCGCGCGTAACCAAGTTATTGTAAATATAAAACTTATTAACACAATACTATTGTGTTAAATAATTAAATTTAATATACAAAAAATATTTATTTATTTAATTTAAAATTTTTGGAAAAAATAATTTAATTTTTCAATCATTATTTTAAAATTTATATAATAAATATACTAAAATAAATAAATAAACTTCATACTAAATAAATATAATATAATAATAGAGTTTAGAAATGGAATAACAATAAAATATGATAATAAGAATCATATTTTGAGAGCTTAGAAATGGAATAACAATAGGACCATGATAAATGTTAAATAAAATTTTCGTAAATTTATGGAGAGATTTTTTTTATAAGTGGTGTAATATATATGTTTTAATAGTGAGCCATATTTGAGTAAGGAACATTTGTAATGAGTTCATTGTGAAATTGTAATTAAATCTATTAGATAGGATTGAAAACAATGAATAAAACTTGCAAGGCAAGAAGAAAGAAAATTGATAGGAAAAAAATGTAACACCTTTCGTCATATAAATAATCACCATTCACTTTTTATTGTGTATGACTTGGTAGTTTGGTTTGGTAGAGGTTGGTAAAAGAACATAAATATAAAAATGTATTCATTGTTTTTATTTATTTTAAAAGTTATGTTGAGTTAGAGAAATAATGAGGAAAGACTTCAAAGAAAATCTTGAGTTGCCAAGTAGTTAGACAATTACTCCCTTCCCCTAGAGAGATTAAAGAAAACATTGCAATTGGGGAGAGGCCATGAGTGGCTAAGGGAGGAAGTAAGAAGAAAAGTGTCAGGCCAGGAGTAACTCCAGAAAACTAATGCATTTATTCATTTAGCCAGCTATCTAATATATACATGAATGTGATTGTTCAGTTCATCTTCTCGATGACTGTTCACATTCAATTCCCCAATCACTGAGGATTAGGTGTCAACATTCCCCCCCTTAATCTGAAGGGATGTTGGTGAGCCCAAGCATCGTTCTGAATCTTTCAAGCTTTTCTCTTCCAAGCGCTT
>APFE031184508.1:0-13213 GCA_000404065.3 Pinus taeda | reverse complement strand
CCAAATAGATCCTTACCAACATTAAAGAGTGAACGAATTTGTAATGAAATTCTTGTTCACCCTGGAGCATGTTTAAATTGTTGCATTTTCATACATGCAAAACCCTCTAGAAAGGCATCGACCATATCTCTGATCCATAATTGGACTGCTAACGTAAGATGCATTGTCTCAAAGGTATGCATTGGATGGCCATTCTACTTAAGATGTAACCATTCTATTTAGTGAGTAGTCGTGGATGCTTTGAGAAGCAAGTGAGAAGTTTTTCCTTTTTATGTTGACTCTGCAAATACAAACTTATGAAAATGAAGTTGTAATTTCTCAAACCATTGTTCAATCCAAAGAAAATATTTGGGTTAATATTAATGAATCAATTATTGAATTATGGCCTTCAATTGAGATTATTTTTGAACGGGAAGAATTATTACTGAAATGAAAGGAGGCGGTGGCAGAAGTAAAGGAAGACCTCGACCAAAAACCAGGAGATGCTACAAAAATAATCAAGGTTCTGAATTCCAAGACAAAAGAAGAGCTTGCATAATATGGTTTTGAAGACAGAACTTAAGTTTTCTTGGAGGCGAGAAGGGTACATACTAAAAGAAATTTATTGCTACAACTGGAGAATAAATGTCATAATTTAGAGCTCCAAATTAAAAAATTTCACAGTTTAATTCATTACATGTAAAAGGACTTCCAAGTCTACAGGGTATAGGTAATAAATTAAATTCATTCGAAGAATATCAACAGAGATTATATGAGATAGAAATAGATAAATCTAAATTTGCTCAAATCAAAGGAATCATCACTGGAAAGGCTTTCATGGAAGGTCTTAGTTATGATTTATAAATTCAGCATGAGATCAAGCATTTTTTCATAACTAGGCCTACTTTTGAGAAATACACTTAAGTGGATGAATCATACGGAAGATTACTAAAGTTTTTTATTCTTGGTGAAAAATTATGGGATAAGTTGTGTGAACTCATCGAATGAGAGACAACAAGATTCCTGACAACAAAATACCAAGTTTTCAGGGACAAAGAATAGATTTCCAGGAACAACAAATATAACAACAACTTTATAGCTCTAGTCACCGCCAACAATCCTTGAATTATGTGCAAGATGTAAAAATAGTTCAGATTTCCTCTTTTCTAGTTCTATTTTTGTAATAAATCCAAATCAGTTTGGAAAAGATATTTTGTAATAAATTATGATTTTAAGTATAGATATTTTGATTAGAAACTCTATAAATACTTTGTAGTTTGAAGTAGGAAGGGTTGAACTCTTGTGATAAGCCATTGAGCATGATTGTAATTCTCTGAACTGTTTATGAGATTAATAGAAAGATTATGGACTCATTTTGAAGCACCTTGTGTTTTTTGTGAGTTTTCTTGTTTCTTATTATGTCTCCATCTTTATTTATTTCTACACATGCTTAAACTTAATAGGAAATTTGGGTAAGATAATATTAAATATCAATCTTTCTGAAATCCCTTGAGAAGTTATAATCAATTATAGAGATTAATTAACTGAAACTATTTGTTTAAGTTCATTCCCTTGCATGATTTAATTGTTGCTTCCTATTATCTTTAAATATGCTTTGTTTGGTTGTAAAAGGATTTTACACACATCATCTATATATGAAAAGTTAAATATTCTATTTGACTAAGGAATCATATTTATCATCTTAGAGGCCTACCTTTCATAAACATTTTAATGCTTAATTCTGTTAAAGGTGAAGAATCGACCCTTTTATTATATCATAAATAATTAGGATTTGCATCTGTTTAACATTTTAAAGCATTGGTCATCCAAACCCAAATTAAAATGACATTTTAGATGCTTTGATATAGTTCCTTAGCCTAGAACTGTCTACAAAGGACAACATGAGATTTGGCGACTCCACTGGGAAGTTCATCCTCCGTCGTTGATCCGAGTGAGGGTGGCCTCAATCTTTTATCGTTGCTCAGACTTTATAACAACCTGACAAAACGTCAAATTGCTTTGTTTTATTAAAAATATATTAATTAATCATTGATTAAATAACATAAAAACAATTTCCCCGGATGCGGGTGTGTACTAGTGTGTTTAAGTTGATGGGACAGGGGTATAAGGGAAGCCACATGCCTACCATGCACGGAGGCGACTTGGAAGGCGGTGGCGAAGAACACCCCTGGACGGCAAGGTTAAATGCTATGGGACGGAAGCCAAGGAGCATTTACGCTCCGACCTCCTTCGGCTGCGTTGCAGAGTTTGGCTCTGCCCCACATTTGAATGCCTCATTAATGGCGGGCGACCCTCGAGGCAGAGTATGGAGTTTTATAAACAGCGGCAGCCCTTGCATCACCATACTCACCTGGGCAGGGTCTGGGGATCCCATTCCGTCATTGGTGCTGACAAATTCATGCCGTGGTCTGATTTCTTCCATCCCGGGTCTGTTGGTTTAGCTTGTTTACGCCCCTGTGGGAGCTTTGCATTTCAATTCGGCTCACGACTGCTCTGTCACCATGATAAGGACTCATCAGCGGATGTTGAGTCGTCGTGGCTCTAGTCATGGAGGGTGTTCGCGCCCCTCAGCCGAGGCGGAAACCCATTCTCCCTGTCACTGCCCTCATTGTCGCTGTCATTGCCACTACCCGCAACTAGGAGGTGCTAGATCTCTAAAGCACAACCAATTCATGGAGGCTAGCTCACCTGGGTCTTCGGCAGCTCCTTACTTCAGCTTTGCAATTTTTACCTTCAACAGCCCCCTGAACTGTCCAAGAATTAACTCCCACGTCTCTGTCCTCTTTATTGATGAAGCCCAGGGCGAGGGGGGATCCAGTGCTCCATCAGAATTCGAGGCCCCGGTTGACACAGCCACAACGTCCGAATTGCCCAAGGTGGAAAAGGGGAAGGGAACATAACTGCTAGACCCTCATCGAGAGAAGAATCGGGAGCAGCCAGAAGAGGCCGAGGCGAAAGCAGGCCAAGCGCAGGAAGAGGAAGAATATGGAGGTGCCCGATTGTGGAGGTGCCGGAGGACTAGTCTGCTGCCACGTCTCAGGTTCTATAGCTCGGGTGGGATTTTGGTTCTTTCCTTTCTTTTGGTCATGTCCATCTGTCTAATTGTCTCTGGCTCGACTACGTGTCGATTATCTTTTCAGTCAATGTGTCAAAGTGGCAATCTGCCATCACTGAGGCGTAGGGTCAGTTACAGTCTTGCTTGGTTATCAGTTTTGTGGGAGGTTACAGTTGTGCAAGGTTGTCTTTTTGTCCTCCCCTGCGTGGGAATGATTTTTTTTGGTCACAAACGCCCCTGTGAGGGCATGAATCAAGTAGCCCTCTCTCTCTGCTACATTTGGCTGATCCAGAATGCCACTCTTTCTCGCAGATGGATCTTTTAGACAGCATGCATGTAATTGTACTCTGGTTATTATGTATATAATAGAATAGTTTAATCGAGAAAAAAAAACATAAAAACAATTTAAAGAATAATACAGTGATAATGTGGCAACATTTAAACAAACTCACCTATTTCTTTGGGATTTCATTTTTGTTTTTTTGATATATATATAATTTCCCATTTTATTTCTTTTCTTTTTCTTTTTCTAATTTTTCAACATAAAAGAAATAGAAAATATTACATGTTGAAAAAAAGTTACAACAAATCCCTTATAATCCATTTCCCAAAACTACCCTTCTGATGTAACCTTCCTTTGATGTAATCTTCCTTTTATTTATTTGGGTTGTGGTCCATACGCCCATAACATTATTTCCATTGTTCTAAAATATAATATTAGTTGGTTACCACATTATACCCATTATATACCATTTCCCAAAACCACCATTTTGATGTCACCCTCATTTAATTTATTTGGGTTGTGGTCCACACCCACAAAGCACCATCCTACTGCACCATCCTTCAAAACTCCCCATGTAACTACCATTTTTTTAATCTAAGTCCCTCTTATAGTGAAAGCTCACACATCCTCAATGCTCTATTGTTTAAATGCAACATTGGCCTCCCTTTAATATAATACCAACTTACTCTTTTTCCTTCTGCTACCTTATCCATACTACATTTAACCCATTTCCTTTCATTATATATACATTTTTTAATGATGGAGCTTCCCTTAACTTGTCACACACTCATTTTTTAGTAATTAAATTTTCTTTAAACTCCTCCATGCGCAATATTGGTTGCCACATCATTCACTCTCTATACAAAGGTGACACATGGCATTGGCACATCACCTTCTTTCGACTTCAATAGTATTAAGTGATAGGTGACAAAATGTCACTTGACGACATTACCAACTAAGTTTAAAATGGAAAATTCATGGAAATTGTCACATTAGCTTAATAGCTACATTGAACACCTAGTCACCACTACCAATTTAGTAGTCATCGTACTTACAAGATACAGTGAGAATAAAATCATAAAGTGCTACAAGACACTTCACCCTAGGGATTAATTGTTACTTTTTCTAGGTAAAATTCAAATTACCACAACTTTACCATATAAACACATATGTGGGTGCCATACTTGTCATGCCATGTATTTTTTTAGCATTTTGAATAGCTCGTTTGAGAATTTTTTTGAAGTCTGATGTAGCCAAAATTGATACTTTGACATATAAGTAGGGATCATTTTGATTTATTTTTTTAATCTTGGTAAGAATACATTTTTACTATAAAGTGTTTTATTTTATTATTATTATTAAATTAAATTTTTCTAGATTTAAAGTGGCATAGATTATTTTAGCTCATTTTGCATTATGTTTTCTACTTTTATTTTTAAATGGAAAACCATATGGCCAAATCTATGGCAAATATAGCACTCCACATGGCCAAGATATGAAGTAAGAGGACCAAATCTAATACTACTCATTCCAGATCTAAACCATGCATGAAATGCTTCTCTTCTCCAACGGTTAGACCTGCGATATGTTGCATTATGGCCAAATGAGTGGCATGGGTTACAATAACCATAAAAATCACAAGTACACCAATTGCACATACTTCTTTGCTGTTGGAATTGTTGGAATCTCTATTGATATGGTCTATATGTTTTTCTCCAACAATTTGTTGCAACATGCCCAAACTTGTGATAGCTGTAGCATTGTATGTCACGCATAAAAAGAATAAAAGGACTCTGCTTCCTTTGAAATATTATATTTATGTCAAGATTATCACTAGGAGAAAAATATTTTCTGATTGTTGGAGCTCCTTGAGATTTTCTTCTCTGTTGTTGGTTTTGTTGCTTGACCAGTTGCTAGTTTTGCTTGATTTTCCACTGATGGTTCTTTTGATTGCTATTCAGTTGCTTGATCTGCTTCTTGGTTCCTTGGATCTCACTTTTGCTGCTGGTATTGTTTGTTACAGTTTTATTGGGTTATTCTTTCTTGGTTTTGCCTGCATGCAAACTAGATTCACGCTTTTCAAATCCAAGACCAGATTTATCCAATGGTGATTTTTGGATCTCAAATAAATTATCTAAGGCAACAATGCGCTTCTCCATTTTTTGTTGCTTTCTCAATAAACAATTTCAGCTTCTAATTTCTCACATTCTTCTACCTTAGCTTGATATTGTTTCCTCATTCCTTCCTCATCTCTTTCAAATTCTACAATTTTAACTTTTAAGATGAAAATCTCTTCCTTGATCTTGGCCTCCTTACCATCACAAATCTACAATAATTTTTCTTAATCCTTGCATGCAATTGTTAGTCTAGAAATCTCGGCTCTAAGACTCTTAATATTATTCTCATCTTCACTAGTAAATGCAACATGATAAAAATTTGAATCCTCAAAATTGTAACTCAAAAGAAAATAATTAATAGTTATACTTTGGATTCATTTTGCTGCAAAACCTTTGGTTCTTGATCTTCTAATGTTTGCACTTTATTTTCTAAACCATTTGCACTAGGAAGACGAGACTCTTGTGGTATTTGCACATGAGTGCATGATGTAGCGGCCGGTTTGCACGCACCCTGGCCGCGTTAGAATCTTGTGGAGCTGCGCGGATGCTGCAGCCTATACGGTTTTGTGGCGCATATTCCGATGATGGCGAATATTCCGATTGTATGTTAGATTCGATGTGACTGTTATCAGCATTGTCTGATAAGTATACAATGTAATAAAAAGAGGGCCCTATAACTAGCCCCTCCCTTTAAAAAATATATATAGGTTGGTATTTAAATATTTTATTTAGCATAAATATAATTTTTTTAATATTAATATATTTTTTTTTAACTTAAATTGGGATTTAATTGATATCAATAAGATAACCAACATGGATTGCTTTTAAATTTGTTTGGGAGATAAATATTTAAAAATTCATGTTAACATTTAAAAAAAAATCTATTTATAAAGATGAAAACAAACATGTCAACAGATTTGATCTCTAAAATTATTTTATTATTAATATTCCTAATTATGTTAAATAATTATTTGTTTTTAAAGTTAAACTAAATATTAATATTTTTAATGTTTTTAAAATTTTAAATTAAATTTTGAGGTCACTCGTCAAAAATATTACATTTACTCAACCAATATTTGATCAGCTTTCCATATAAAACTGAAAAATGGAAAAACTATATACACCCATTTCACCTGGGAATGAATCATGACACCATCAAATAGTCGCAATTCCCCTAAATGCCTTACCGGGAATTGCGCTAGGTTGAAAGCCCACATTTACAAAGAACTTATTTGCGGGTACCCTGACTTATAACACTTAAAAAAATTGAAAATAAACAGCACCCGTTTAAAACCCAAAAAACTTTCACCTTAAAACTTGATTGAAACCTGTGAATTATGTCCCTTAAAGGAGGGTTGGATAGAGATTTAAGCACTGGGAGACACTGGGGCATCAAACTGGGAAACTGGGAGACTAAATGTGTTCCTGCAGAGAGGGCATTGAAGTTCAGAAAGTTCCGAATGAAACCAATAAAAAATGCAGGTCGCATGAAAAAGGTGACTGCAAGGCAATCGTTTTGTTGCCCATTCGGTGGACAGCGTCTCCTGACATATTGCGCATATCAATGTGTCGCCCTCGCCATCATCTTTAATGGTTACGGTTTCTGAAGAGTCAACAGCGGCCATAGCAGCGGCAAAGGGATAGCTCCTGTAGAGAGCAAGGAATTGGTCTCTTAAATTAAGATTGAGATCGAAATGTTCGACTCTCAATTGTATAGAATTAGCAGTATTACTATCGTTTTCCAAGAGTTGCAGTACCCGATTACAATCTGCAAAACTTCCACTCCATACAACTTGTTGGCTCCACACATTTCCATCGAGGCGGCCCCAATCTACGATAATTCTCAGCAAAACAAGGTTGATGTTTTCAGCCATTGCATCCTGGATATTCCTTTGGCCACTGTAGTTGAGAGGACGCCATTCAGACTTGGGTTTCTGTCCAATGTCATCTAATTGACGTACGTACACATTATCCCAAACACTCTCGAATTCCCAGTCATCCCAAAAATTATCTTCGCTATCTCCAATCCCTCTAAACGTTACACTAGAGATCAGGTGCTGTTGAACGGGGTCTTCGTTTTGGGTGGATGCCCCTCCTTCATGTGAACGGCCATCAGCTGTACTTGTTAGAGTAGAAGGTACATATTCTTCCATTTCCCATAAGATCATGTCTCTATTTATTGTGTTGTCCATGTGACGCCCAACCCTCTCAAAAATTTCTCTAGCAAGATTGGTATTATCATTATCGCTTACATTTCGTGATTCCTCCATCTGGTCGCCTTCTCAAAGAGTTTGCGAATATACCCTGAGAGAGCGCGATACAAGACTTTCTTCCGATAACTGTAATGCTTTATATATTTATACTATCCTTTCAGAGTTTGTAACAACTGTAATGCGTTATATATTTATACTATCGTTTTAGAGTTTGTAATAACTGTAATGCTTTATATATTCGTTTTAGAGTTTGTAATATAGTTGTGTTATCTTTCGCAGGCCGACTAGAAGAATGACTAGCTTTTAGTCTGCCTTCAATTGAGCCTCAAACATAATTTGTTTGCGGTGGCTTACCTTTCATTATTCCAACTCTTTGCAACCATTTAAGTCGTTTATTTAGTCACTGAAATCACATAGCGTATACGCATTAATGATTCTTAAACGATTAGTTAATTCGAAAATTTTTATAGCTTTTTGTTATTAGTATAGTTATATTGTTGGGTAATTTGAAAATGTTTATAGGTTTTTATTATTAGTATAGTATTATTAATAGGGTGGTTAAAATAGGTTAGATTAATATTATTTTTTTATTTTTTAATTTTAATTATTGGTGTATTGGCTTATGGAAGGTTCAAAGTGATTTTGATTGAGATATTTTAACAATTTTATTAATATTGTTGAGTAAGTTGATAACTAGAATATTCTGGTAGGATTAGTGGAACATAGCAAGAGTCATACTATAGTAAAATATGGTAAAATTATATTTCAGAAATAAATGATTAATTGTGGTGGCTATGGTTGTGCATGTTAAACTAGGCTTTACTTGAAATTATGTCTTTACATTGCTCTCTATTTAAGCTTTTGCGATGGTCTGCCTCTTAATGTGGTCATGATGATGAACCACACTTGTTCGTAAAAAAAAATTTCTCATGTGATTTCTACAGAAAGACTTTGTTTAAATAGTTGAATATGGTTAACAATTTTTCCTCTAGTTGATTGTGGTTGGACATTTTGAACATGGTTGACAATGAATAACTATGATTTTAGGCTATCATATAAACCAAGGGAAGAGATCTTTTAGCCTAGATCTAAGGATACATTTTTGTGGCCAATGTTCAAAGTTGGGCACCTAAAGTGTTCTCCTTTTATATATTCTCTCATTAAATAACATATCACCACAACACACAATGGGTTGTAATTAATAACCTTTAAGACAATTACATGGATCCAAATTTCAAAAACTGGAGGACACCTTATAAAAATTATTAGATTTCTTAGGGTTAAAGGACCTTAGACATAAAATATTCTACTCATTAAAAGAAAAGGGAAATTATGTATGCTACTCTTACATCAAACTCCTAGAAAATAAAATATTTCATGGACACATGTCCATGAGACATTAAATATTTATGCCATGTTTTTGCATCTCTCAAGGAATCATAGAGGTTCATCTTTAGTTAGAAGTCCCTTAGACTTCACCAAATACTCATAGAAATCTTTTTTTTATTCTCACTTTGCAATTCTTTGATTGAGCATATGCTCTATGTGAAACTCTTTGAAAGTGGGTAATTGCTTGTTCCATCGAATCCCTTTTGCATCTTTCCCATCCTCTACTTCAAGTTCTCTATGGGGATGAACTTGTACAACATTAAATATAGGAGAGAGCCTTCTATCACCTGGTATGTCATATTGATATCCATTTGCTAATAACTTTCTAAATTTTCTTCAACTTTAGCTTATTATACTCAACTTTTGAAAACCCTTATCTTCTCAAAAGGACTTTAAGTGATGGCCAACTCCAAAGCTCACTTCTCTTTCTTCGATATCCTAACTTTTTATATACTTTTGGCTACTTTCTTGTAGCTATTATTTAATTTGTTCATGTATACTCTACAAGACTATGACGACTTACTCTACACTAGCTCTTCCAACTTCTTATTTTCCCAAATTTCTAAGTACAAAGCTCAGACATTCCATACTGATTGATTTCCACGACGTGATAAAACTCAAGATTCTATTGTTTTCCTTTAACATATTGATAAATTCTACATTTATCCACAAACTTCCTCAAAATGAATTAATTAGTTATTTCCAAGTAGCTGTTAAGAGTAAATTCTATTTTAATTCACAATTTAATTCAAGGACAAATTAAATTGGAATATTCTTTTTGCCACATTTCAACACTCCCTCTCAACAAGAAAGGGATTATTTGCCACCTTGATCATGTCTCTATGGAACTCGAATTTACACTTTGACAATGCCTTTGTCAAAATGTCAACATACTGCAGAAACATGATCCTCCCAACCTGTGAAAAGCCATGGGAAACAAAGGCTATAAATGTGGGAATTGAATGGTAGAGTCATGAATGCCTACAATTTTGTTTCACAATGTCAACACAACCACCTCTCCACCTCCTTCAAGGACACCTCTCACATCAAAGCATCATTTTGATCTCGAAGAATTACACAAGGAATGGGGGTTGTTATGCATCAGATTTCCTCATCTCTATGTGGAGATTGATTAGTAAGAAGTGTTTGATAATAGGTCACCGATTCCTACTCATTTTCACAATGCTAAACCAAATGTTGACTGTCATGGGAGGATAGCACAGGAAATCATATTGTGTTGGAATCACTTGATCATTACCTTATCTAATAATTTAGTATTGTGCTCACCCTCTCTAAGCAACTAAACTTGGGACCTCTATTAGCATAAAAAATCCTCTTTCTTTTAGTGTTTCTATGGCTAGTTAATATTTATTCCATGTACTTTAATAATTTCTTTTAATTTCCCATTTTGGATAATTTGTTGTTAGATCAGTTGCATCCTACTTTCCAAGGCTTTCTTATTTAAAATAACATTTCCAACTTCTTTCCTATTCTAATAATTGATCTTCATTTTTAGCTCCTTAAATGTGTGCTTCTTGTTCATACCATGGATCTTAATTCCCTCCAATAGCCACAACATTTCCCTTGGAATCCCAAACCTAAAAGGGCTATTATGGGGCCCTATCTTCAGATCCAAATCCAGTTGGATTAGCCAATTGTTTAAACCCAACCCCACTAGAATAACAACTTCAACAAATAGGTATTTGTTAGTCAAATCTTTAGATACTAAAAATTTCTCTAGCCACCTCACTACTTGGTGCATACCCACCCCATTATTTGTACCTACGTTAACAAGTGTCGTGTCATGTATCAAAGCCCTAAATTATCTGATCCCTTCTTTATTTTATTCAAGAGATGCAATTGAATTGTAATCTCCGCATATTATCATCTACATGTAAAGATATGATCCATAATTGTTCCAAGAAGGCTACCCTCTCTATCGAGATATGGGAACCATACCCCGACAAACACTCATTTCTTTTGAGCAAAGCTACTACAACCATCCAAATAGGATTCAATAATGGGCTATCCAATATGGTAAGACTACCTCAAACTGCTTCCTAAAAATGGCTAGTCCTCTAACATTGCCTTTGGCATCTACGACCATGACTACACATTCCTTCCCAAAATGAGCTACAATATTACAAATTTTCTTATAGAAAATTTGGTGCATTCATGTAATTGAGGACTTTTCCTTGATTACTCTAAAATACCTTTGTTTTCTGAAGATATTTATGGTAGTGATATTCCAAGAGATGGTTTTCATTGCAAAAGTTGTTTGATGGAAAACAATAACTCAATGAGGGGCATGATTTTCATTGACCATCTAGTTTCCTACTATTTGAAAGGCTCCTAGAGCTTCTTTTCTCTAGTATTTAAGTGGTCACTCTATAAACCCCCATTTATGAAAGACAAATAACTTAGTAAATGCAATGATAATTTTTTTTAAGCAATTATGACTAATATTATTACTTTATTAAATTTTGAACATACCCAATACTTGTACTAAAAATAATCAAACATTTATTTTCAATAAACATTTATTTAAATATAAAAATGACATGTAAATAAATATGAGTTAGAGTTGAGAGTTATAAATTAGAAAAATAAATAAAATATTATTATTTAGATATACATATATATGATAAAAAATTATAAAAATTATTATGTCTTAGATATCCATATTAATATTAATATACTTTAATATACTATATGTCAATAAAAAATATTTTTTGACATAAATCAAAATAAATCAATTGCAGCATACGCCGACAAAATTCAAAGTATATTTGAATCCATGTAACAGTTCAAGAAAAAAAAACTTATAATTTTCCCTTGTTTTATCAACATATATAACCATCAAGAAACCATGGAATATCACATCCTGATATGTTATGCAGTAACCGGCATACTGCTCTACTTGCATTGACGCGGTAAACATTAAAACACTATCTACAATTCACAATATGTTTAAATTATTTCAATTCAGTTAGTGGAAATGAAGAATCTTAACATTATCAAGGATTCAGAATATGTTTAAATTATTTCAATTCAGTTACTGGACATGAAGAATCCTATGTCCCAGGCAAAATGGTTATGAAGTTCCTTTGTTGGAAGAACATAGAAGGAAGTAAACAGAGGGAAGGTGGAAGGTGGTAATTTAAAAGTAACGCAACAATTTTTGGTATTCATAATGGTGTACACTTCTAATGGTGTACACTTCTAAGAACTGTTCATGGTTTAATGTATAGCATTACTAACAATAACTGAAAAAGTTTTTGAATCATCATTGATATCATGAATTTCCTGTCACTCACTATGGAAACACTTTGGAATCAGTAAGATAACCAACATGGATTTCTTTTAAATTTGTTTGGGAGATAAATATTTAAAAATCCATGTTAACATTTAAAAAAAAATCGATCTATAAAGATGAAAACAAACATGTCAACAGATTTGATCTCTAAAATTATTTTATTATTAATATTCCTAATTATGTTAAATAATTTTTTGTTTTTAAAGTTAAAATAAATATTAATATTTTTAATGTTATTTAAAATTTTAAATTTTATGATTTTGACGGTAACTTGTCAAGAATATTACATTTTACTTTCCAAATCCAATATTGGGCTTTTATACAAAAGCTTTTCATATAAAACTGAAAAATGGAAAAACTATATATACACATTTCACCTGGGAATGAATCACGACACCAGCAAATAGTCACAATTCCCCTAAATGCCTTACCGGGGATTGCCCTAGGTTGAAAGACCACATTTACAAGAACTTATTTGCGGGTACTGTGACTTATAACACTTAAAAAAATTGAAAATAAACAACATTCGTTTAAGACCCCAAAAAAATTCACCTTAAAACTTGATTGAAACCTGTGAATTATGTCCATTTAAGGAGGGTCGGATAGAGATTTAAGAACTGGGAGACAGTGGGGCATCAAACTGGGAAACTGGGAGACTAAATTTGTTCCTGCAGAGAGGGCATTCAAGTTCAGAAAGTTCCAAATGAAACCAAGAAAAAATGCAAGTCCCATGAAAAAGGTGACTGCAAGGCAATCGTTTTGTTGCCCATTTGGTGGACAGCGTCCCCTGACATATTGCGCATATCAATGTGTCGCTCTTGCCATCATCTTTAATGGTTA
>APFE031184507.1:138358-156261 GCA_000404065.3 Pinus taeda | reverse complement strand
ATAGAGGGATTCTATGGGGCACAATAATAACAATATGGGGACAATAGGGGCACAACAATATTAATAAGGGGTATAACTACAATAGTAATGGGGTAATCACTAGTATTATAGGGACCCAACAGGGGACTACATGGGAACAACAATATAATAAGGGGGTTTCACTAATAACAATAAGGGGTTACACTAGTAGTATAGGGACCTAACAACTTATGCGCAGATGTTCTTAAATCACCCCCCCCCCCCTTCACTACTCGAGAAATCGAGATTATTTAAGTACAAATCACGATGCCCTTTGTGGATGCCTAAAATAGAGACATTTTTGTGATGCTCTGTCGAGCCTCCTCTGGCTGGTGAGGCTATATGTGTCTCAGCCAATTCCATTGGTGCCAACTATTCTACAAATTGCAGGTCAACTCCTTCGAGCTTACAATTTTTGCATAAATGTTTCTCAATCAGTATTTTGAAAATGATTGAAGTACCTCTATAGGTTAGCTATCCTTTGAATACATATGAGTATGGAAGATATTTTTTCTATCACAACAAAATTTCAAATCCTTATGAAAACAAATGATTCCAATAGAAAATCTTGATGAAAGCCAATTGCTTAATCTTTACGAGGGTTTCATTGCAGTTTTTAAAATGGTAATTCTTCTTCCGCTAACATATACTCACATTTCCAAGTAGAAATGACTGGATAGACGAAGTGCAATTGGCATCAGAGACACTGAATCCTCTCGTTATTAATATTGGTTGTCTCTTATATATTCATTGTTGCCACTGGCAGCAGGGTCACCATGCTATTCTGTTGAAGAGTATGAAGATGACGCCTGATGTCAATACCCTCACATTGAATAGATATAGAAGGTATTTAGAACAATTTTGTCAGACCATGCATAATAGAGATGGAGCTAAGACTAAGTTTTCAATCTAAATATCAGGATAATTGTTATCCACACTCACTACTTTTATGGCATGTTAATAAGGATAATCATTATATAACTAACTGGTTTTGTCTGTAATCGAATGCCTCTAGAACCACACATAAGACAAGCAAAAAAAAATTGCATTGAAAGGGAAAAAATAGTAATCCAAATCGGATGCATGTGTGGGATGATGATAAGGATAGCACTTTAATGCTTTTGTGACAATTGACAGTTCAGTTGCTAAGGAAAACGAAGAGGCGTCTTAACCGATTAGAAAAAAGGAAAAATTTGTCTTACATGTGATTCCTTTAATCGATTTGGAAAGTGACTTTTGCACTTTAAATCTATTTCCATAGTTGCTGTTGGGCATAAAACGCTTAGTATTGAAACATGCATGAATGTTATTGAGGTAATTGGATCACAATAATATTATTAGATATCATCAACCAAATTGGATACCTATACTTTTCTATAATCAAAGCTTAATGTTCTTGACAAGGAATGGAGTATGGAAAAGTCAATGAAAATACATTTGATTGTAGATCTAGTACAACCATTAACTCCTTTATTTTTTTCGATCTGAAGATCAATGCACAATCATTTTTACAAACGTCTTTCCACTAAGTAGATTGGAGAAATTTGATTTATTTTATTTATTTTTATCAAATTGTACTTAGTTTTGGCATGAACTAATTACACCCTTCTATTTATCCCCTCAAGGTTTTGGATTACTTCCAGATATTTACATACTTTAAAGAGATTTCATTCCTCTTTCAGGCACCAAACATTAATTAAAATTCCCCTTCGATTTTAAGAAATCAATATATCTATATATATGTGTGTGTGTGTGTGTGTGTGTGCCTATATCTATAAATATATATATATAATATATATATAAATAATATATATATGTATGTATGATGTATGTATGAGTATGATGTATGTATGTAACATATATGTATGTATTACATGTATGTATGATGTAGTATGTATAAAATATGTATATGATGTGATGTTTATGTATGTATGAACATATATATATATATATATATTATATATATATATAATATATATATAATTATATATATATATATATATACTATATTATATTATATATCAGAAAGATGGAGTGTTTGAATTTGTACTTTAATAGAGGCATACTTTACCTTGATATCAATTTGAGGTAGGGTTGGTCGAATTCCTTTAAAATCTTCCCCTAATGCCACAAAAATCACACTTTTTCCAAATGAACAGAACCCACCCATTCCTCAACAATCAACCTTAATTCATTTGATATAATAATCTTTTATATATAGTATATTAACATATATGTGTTCTTACTTCGATATTCCCTCACTAAATCATTTTAATATTTATATTCAACCTTGAATAATTCTTGCATATTTGGCACTTATAACCTGGACCCTCCATTAAACTTCTTAGTAGTGTAATGCCAAATTTAGGACATGAAACTTATTCATATCCTATAGAGGCAGATTGGCCCATAGGCCAAAAGGTTTGCACTTAAGCTCCAATACCATTTCTAACATACCCCCTAAGCCAAATTTCAGAATTACTTAGTAGGCTCTCATTCTTTAAAGTTTTCTTTGGTTAAAGTTAGGATTCAACCATTGTCACAAGTAATATTATTCTATCATTACATGAACAAATATTATTCATGAAACTATACTCATATTCTTAACAATTGAACAACATCAAAAGTAATGAACCATAATATTATATACTCCTTCTATGCTTTACTCGATTCATGATGTGGACTTTTTGATTCATTTATAAGACTTGTATGTCAGATCAACCCTTAAGCATAATTTATAATTTGGAGAAAGGAATTAATCATGGTATGCAACCAATAAAATTATTTGCTACATTAATGGAACATTATCTTGAGTCTATTGTAGCTAGCTTGGCCATGAACCATGATCCTATAGGCATAGTAAAACGTGTTATTGACCTAACTCTTATGCAATAGGCATAAATAGCTAAACTAGCCTTATTAGATGCAATTCCTATGATGCATAATGCATGGCATATATAACCTGAACCATAGACTATACAATTATAAGCATTATACCATAATTGTTCCACATGCATCAAGGACTCATGCATAAATATTATCCAACTTAAAACAAATATATCACATAAGATTAGACTATGTTCCTTCACTACATTTAAGGGTGATCAAATTTAGATTTAATATATATCTCTTATTTGAAATGATCATAGACTAAAACTGATGTAGAATTGATTAACCATTAATGAATTAAATGTTAGAACACATATTTCATTAAATTTGGAAATATTTTATTACAAGGAAAATGACTAGAATTGAGCTTTTTGGTTATTTTGAAATTCTATATCCACTATTTAATTCCAAATTTAATGAAATATCTGTTTTAGCTGAAAGTGCGGAAATAAAGGAAAACTGCTTGAGAAGGAGACTTTATGACAATTGATTAAACACAAGAAAGATGCATAACATAAGTAAAAAGAGTAAAAACACAGTGATACCAAGCAGCAAAGTTGATTACAGAGTTTGTCCCTGATGGACTACGTCTCTGGGTCCACTTTCAAGATGTGTGACCGCTTTATTAGGATTGAAACAGTAGAATTCAATTACATAGATATTTGATCAAGATAAATGTGCACACAAGAACTTCTAATCACTATCAGAATAAATCTCTCTGAACCAGATTTCCAATGCATGTCACAGTTCCCAATTCCGACTCTGGATGCTCTTGTTACACTGAAAACAAAATTGCTTATGACCTCTAGAATCTGCAAACAAAAATCAAAACCACTCTCCTCCTGTTCAATGAAGTAAAACTGTCGTTTAAAGGCCTGCAGATACATTGAAACCACCTTAGCTATGTTCGAGGTGAATTTGGTTGCCTTAGGATGGTTTTGGAGCCACGATCTTGTTGGAATTTGACACCTAGAGTAGGTTTCTAAGCCTTTGAATTAATTATGAACAACAAACCATATCAAAACCCAAAAGAAAACTTTATATTAAAGAAATAACCATTGGTGGTTAGCTAACCAGGTGGAGGGCTAATGGTTTCCATGTGAGCAGCAGGCAGTCGACTACCTGACTGCCACTTGGTGGCTTATCCACCCGACGGTTACGACTACAATTGCACTCACAGTTTTCCATGTGTCCACTTCCGCCGTTATCTGCTACAGTTCCAACTGGTGGTTCTGAGACCTAACGATTGCTATAACGTTAAATCCATGGTTTACAATACAGCATTCACATGGCCTATCCCCTTCTTGGTTCTACTATGGTTAGGGCTAACGGCTTATGAAACCTGACAGTCTTTACATAATTGTTCACATGTGATTGTATCCGTTGTGGTGAACACTCTGGTGGTGAACTCTAAAACTGTCATCACATACCTCCGACGGTTCTCATACTTTGATCACATGACTTCTAATGTGGTTAGGCTACCTGGGCAGTCAAGCTGGTGGTTAAGGTCTGATATGTTGTTTTTGTTTGCAATTACATATACTAAGAGCTATACAAGGGCTTTAGACTAGGTTTTAAATGCATGGTTTGTATTTGTTTAGAGCTAGGTTTGTTACATAGGCATAGGTTTTAACATTTTAGCAATGTTTGAATAAGGTCCGATAGGTTAGATTAGGACATAGGCATAGGTTTTTAATGCATTTGGATTACATTTTTGAATGTTGCATTTAGGTTTTTATATCACATTTGTCACAATGTGACAATAAACCACATGCATATCATTGACACAAGTGACATTTGCAACGACAATCCCGACGACGAACCTTATCGAACTTTTGCAATGAAAAACACAACCCAAATCTTGCGAGGCGAAAGACAACACATGTCATCGACCATATCTTGGTAGAATTGTCGATGAAAACAAGTCAAGAGCTAGGTGCTAAACCATCTCAACTGAATGCCATTAAAAAACCATATTACTTGAACAACCTAATTCATAACCAACACTGTCAAAGCTGATGACACCAAACTGAATTGACGATGACACTGAACATTGATGATGACCTGTGTAACTAATCTAACGGGATCCTCCTGGATCAATCCCACACATCCATATATGATCATCTCATAGATAAGTTAGTATAGTAAATTCTACTTATGCATAGTGGTCACATGCAAATTCTACCATTAGTAACATGTGTCGGATGGCTCCTTGACCCAATTATTAATAACCACCTACTATGCTTCCATCACTAACTTTACACTTGGATGCAATAGAAGTCACATGCGTAAGAGTTCAATCATTCTAATAAATAAAGATAACACAAACATCTATATATCTGAGCTTAACAATTTCACAACATAAAAGATAAGCAATGACCATATAGCATATTCCATCCAAGTGAATCCAACTAGATTATAAGAAAGAACACAACTTGTAAAACTGAGCACCACCACCCAACTTAGAACTAAGTCTTCCAGTTCACTCTAAGCCGAGAGTTCTTGCCATGGATCAACTGCCTCCTGTTGATCTCTATAATAGGTATTTAATACCCTCTTTCATGATATGGTTTCCATTTGCCTACACTTTTATTAGAAAATGATATGAATGTTGGGAAAACTTGTTAATGCTATGCAAGCCCCCTCATCAGTATAAAAAACAAATGTGTTTAGGATCGTCTCAAATTAAAAAAAAAATGAGGAATTATGTGTCAAGTGTTGAGTGTCTTTTATGATAAATTTATTAGATAAATTAGTTTTTTAAAGCACATATACAATGAGTAAATTGCAGATAAGTAAAATAGAGCAACTCATAACACAAAGTTGATAAAGGATTTTGCCCCTCTTGGGCTACATTTCCTTGGACCTACTTCAATAGCTAGGCTCTCTTTGGATTAATGGTCAATTCTATGATTACATGCACTTGCAATGATCCAATGGATTTTGAACCTATTCCATTGGATTCAAAAGACCCAAAACCCCCAAAAATGACTATCCAAGCTTTGCAATTAGACTTCAGCTGATCTAGGCTTGACATACTCTCCTAGTGGCCTTAGGCTTCCTTAAAATTTGATGTAGAAAAATAACTTATAGAAGTGCATTTATGGCTCTGAAAACTGTACCATTATGTTCATAACATCCAAATCGTCTAGGAATGACTCATTTTGAGCCAAAATTGGTTGAATAATGAAGAAGTTATGGTCTTTTCAATTTTCCCTAGGAAAACTCCACCAAATCTAGAGAAACTCCAGTTAACCCCACCAAATTTGGAGCAGTGTCGGATTTGTCGAACCTGAAAAAACCGATGTCAACTACTATTAGCAACCTCTATGTCCAGCGATGTTGTATGGTGTCCATGGGACCGAGGTTGCTCCCCTTGGGCTGGCCCCTTACCTCTAAACTTTTGGTGGTTAACATTTAAATAGAAATGAAAATGTTTAAGGTTAAGTCTTGTGGTTGCAGCCTATTGGTAAGACATGGGGCTTGTGTGGGCGAGGTTGCAATTTTGATTCCTTAGTTTGCCAAAACATTTTACCTCACCTTTGAGAGGGCACATGGCGGTTTCCGGGCTTGCCACATGTCAGCCTCTCATTGGTCCACCTAACTGCATTTGACCAATTACATGCCGACACTTATCACCATTCAATTGAGCCACCTATCAGAATATTCCTTTTACTGTTATGAAACTAGCTCACGAAACGATAGAAAAGAGAGATCAACGCCTTAGAATTCAGCCTCTTCGAGGGGGCAACCTCCTTTACATTACACAAATGAACAATTCTTGGATGATTCAAGTGACAAAACCTCCTTTCTATATGTAGGTGTCTAAGGAGTCACAATATAACCCAACCGACCTAACAATAATAATATAAAGCCACAAAAATAACAATAGAGGGATTCTATGGGCACAATAATAACAATATGAGGGCAATAGGGGCACAACAATATTAATAAGGGGTACAACTACAATAGTACTGGGGTAATCAATAGTATTATAGGGACCCAACAATTATAAGGACTAAACAAGCTTACTATTAAAGATAAATTTCCCATTCTTGTCATTGATGAATTACATGGAGCAATTTACTTCACCAAGTTTGATGTTCATTTAGGATATCATCAAATCAAAATGAAGACTAAAGACATTCCAAAAAAAACATCTAGAACTCATGAGGGTCATTATGAACTTTTGGTCATGTCTTTTGGGCTTACCAATGCACCTTATACAATTCAAGGTTTGATGAATTCCATTTGAAAGCCTTCATTAGAAAAATTGTGTTTAATATTTTTTGATGATATACTAATCTACAATAAGTCTTGGAAGGATCATGTTGAACATGTGGACAGGGTGCTAAAACTATCGGAGGAGAAACAATTATATGCAAAAAGTTCCAAATGTTTCTTTGGAGTAAAAGAGGTGGAATATTTTGGTACTCAGTTCGCTCATATATCATCTTTTTATCCTTAATTGGATGGGCAAACTGAGATAGTGAAGAAATGTTTGGAAGGATATCTTCATTTCTCTGTATATGATAAACCGAAACAATGGGCCAAGTGGTTGCTAATAGCTGAATGGTGGTATAACAATTCCGTCCATATTGCAACGAAGATGACCCCATTTATGGCACTTTATGGACATCATCCACCGTCCCTCACATCATCTTTAAAAGAAAATTTTATGGTTCAAGTAGTGGAAGATCACATCAGGAATCAACAAGAAGTTAACAAACACTTAAAGGATAACATCACTTTGGTGCAGAATAGAATGAAACAACAGGCATATCAACATCACATCAAAATAAGTTTTGATGTAGGTGATCGGGTATTTCTACGACTACAACCATACAAAAAAATATCCCTCAAGTAACGAAAGAAGGATAGTAAATTATCACTAAAGTATTATGGTCCATATAAGGTGTTACAAAATATTGGTAATATGGCATACAAATTGGAGCTTCTTACATCTTTCCAAGTGTGCCTAATTTTCCATGTTTCATGCTTAAAGAAGGTTATAGGTGAGAAGATCCCAGTTCAAACAATATTTCCATAACTTGACAAGGAAGGAAAAATCAAATTGGAGCTGGAAGCAGTCACACAAACAAGAAATCAACAACTACAAAATCGATCAATTTTAGAGTGTCTCATCAAGTGGAAGAACTTACCCACTGAATATTCCACTTGAGAGGATGAGAATTTATACAGAAGATTCAATAGCTACTCAAGCGTTGAGGACAACACTTTTTGAAGGAGAGGGGAATGTTAGGTCCCTATACTACTAGTGTAAACGATTATTGTTATTAGTGCAACCCCCTTATTGTATTAGTTTGCCCATATAGTCCCCATGTTGTTATTATTATGCCCCATAGAAGCCCACTATTTTTATTGTTGTGCCCTTACAATATTATTGTTATATAGGCTCGGATTGTATTGGGACCCCTTAAACTCCTATATATAGAAAGGAGGTCTTGTCATTTGTATCATCAAAGAATTGTTCATTTGTGTAATGTAAAGGAGGTTTCCCCCTTGAGGAGGTTGATTTTTAAGTCGTTGATCTATCTTTTCTATCTTGTTGTGAGATGGTTTCATAACAAGTACACTCTTCAATAAGCCATTTGAGCATGTGATGGTAAATACCATTGAATATTGCAATTCATATTTTAGAGAATCCATGACAGCTCCCTATATTGGGTACGTCTATTTGGATATGGTATATAGAAAATCAATCAAGGTATTTTTGTTTCTAGTTGAATGTGAAGGTTAATGTCATCTGTGCATAACCTCTTGGTAAGTACAAAATTATCTTCCTTTAGGGAGAGGATAATAGTCATGGATAAACCCTATTAAGAGGGCTCTGATTGAACATTGATATTTGGGGGCTCCTGGGGGCCTGAGGTACTTCTTGATGTTATGAGCGACCATAAGGTCAATGGTCCACCTTCCCTTATAGGTATGCTAGGTACAAGGTGAGTGTTTCACCTTCCCCTGTGATACCTCATGATGGTATATGACACATAGGGTGAGTGGTTTACCTTCCCCTATGGTGGTTGTCATGTGTGTAGGGTGAGTGTTTCACCTTCCTCTATGATTGATGAGATATGCATTGGATAGTGGTTCACCTTTTCTTATGGCATATGAGTAGGATGAGTGGTTGACATTCTCTTGTGGATACCCAAGCGAGAGATGAATTTAGGAGTCTGCCTGTTGTGACATATGAACATGTTGATGGGACATGGTTCATCCTTTTCCCACATGTAGCATGTTCATTCCCTACGATCAATGTTTGACATTTCGGTGGGATGTGGTTCACCCTTTCCCCATGTGTAGGATCCTTCCTACGATTGATGGTTGGCATGCATGTAAGACATCGTTCATCCTTTCAACTCTCAGTGATTTACATGCATGTAGGATTTAGTTTATCCTTTCCCTCTAATGGTTGTGATATGTGACTGTTGGATGTGGTTTATCATTTCTTTACGATGGTTGTGATATGTGACTATAACATGTGGCTCATCCTTTTCCTACATGTGGTTGTGAGTAGGATTTATTCTTTTCGTATGATTGCTCCAGTGTCATCCTACCCATTTAGTTTGGGACACATGGGAAGTACCTCTGGTATGGCCAATTCATTGAGAAAAGTGGATAGGGACCATAGCACTACTGATGGACACATCGTGTACTGTCATGCTCCCTTTGCCTAGGATGCATGATATTCAACATCGTGATCACTTGGGATCAAGTTTGACTTGGGTTCGACCCCTAGTTATGTGGAATGACTTTTGTTAGTGAAGAGTGGTAAGGTATTGTTGTCACTCTCAGTCGATTTCTCTTCATTATCTATACCAATGTTCAAAAAAGATGAGATGAGATGCATAGATGTTCATGATGATAGGATGGCAAGATGAATTGGTTGGTGGAATTCTCCCTAGTTGAGAGGGAGTGTTGAAATTGGCAACTAGGGCCAAATTCCAATTTGGGTAGCCCCTTCAATGAATATAATTATGGCATTGAATTCTTATTTTCGAGAGGACCAAAATCGACATAAAGATCACTATATTTACATGAGAAAAAAATATATTTTTGAAATTAAGCCCCCACATGTGTAATTTATGAAGGTCGGCTTGGGGACAATTTTACAAGTGAAACCCCTCTCCACCTCCTATAAAAGGGAATGACCTCCAACATCATTTGATCATCTCAAACACATTATTTACTCTCTGAAATAGTGTAAGAGGATGGTGATTCCAACAAAGGAAGAAGTGCTAGGTTATTGTCTTGACAGGGTTGTTTGATGGGCTAAATTTCATAGCTAGACGGCCAAACCTCCTAGGGAAAAATCTGGGCCTTTGTGTGTACTATTTTAAGATTTCTTATCTTCTATTACAGGTCTGAGGTTTTAGATGAAGTTGTCATTTTGTATAAAGGTTAGTCTAAGGATGTTTTGGGTGTGATTTTTATGGTGAATCTATCCTAAAACAAAACCTCATGTGTTTCGGTCATCTACAGCCAGGCCACAGGCCTTATGCACCCTGTTTCGAAGGTTGAGAATCTACATCTAGGAGGCCACAGTTTGTCATGCCTTTTTAGGGAGCTGTGTAGTTGGTTTTTGAAGCCTAGGAGAAGGCTTAATGGTAATGACTGATGAGCCTCATCATTGAGTAATTATATGGGCCTTAATTCACCTCCTAACTTAGTCAAACCAACTATTCTCACAACTTATTGCATACTTTTGATCATATTTTATTTATGAGATGAGCTAGAGTTGGATATTTTTCTTTGTGGTCTAATGTGCATTTAATGCAGGAATAAAGGATAAAAG
Source organism: Pinus taeda (assembly GCA_000404065.3). NCBI lineage: Eukaryota > Viridiplantae > Streptophyta > Pinopsida > Pinales > Pinaceae > Pinus > Pinus taeda. The sequence goes on along the minus strand of APFE031184507.1, from coordinate 145,538 downwards.
CAAGGAAAAATGCAAGAATAAAGGGCAAAATCAAGGAAATGTGGAAAACACTGTGGTAAAAACTCGAATGGAGCAATGGAGAGGAATTATAGGAGTTAAATCCTCCTCATTTACTACCCCTCCATTCAAATATTCCTCCATCCGCTCGGAGTGCAAACCACCTATGAAAACCTGCTCCATAATTTCCACACGTTTCTCCCATAGTAAGATCTTCGTCGTTCATCTGCAGTTAATCTTGTTTGTCCATCCATTCACTTAATCCCCTGTGATAAGATCTCCGCTGCTCATCTCCCGTTCATCTTGTTTGTCTATCTATTCACTTAAGTCCCCGCAATAAGATCTTCATTGTTCATCATGTTCGTTACCCTGTTCATTCATCTATTCACTAAAGCACCCGCGATAAGATCTCTATCATTCATCTTGTTCGTTAGCCCTGTTCGTCCATCCTCCTTTCGTTAGCCCTATTCGTACATCCTCCTTTCATTGATTTCGTCCGTCAACTTCTCTTCTACTTGAAAATAGATTTAGCTTAGTTTCCTTGCTTTCACCTTAGTATAGTTTGATGCTCTTTACTTTCTCTAACTTAGATAACAGCATTAGGTTAGTGTTGATTTAGCACAACTGTTTAGCATAGAATTTCATATTGTTTTCTTGATTACTGCATTTAGAATCGATTTTCTTTTCTTCCATCAAATAATTAAGCTTCTTCTGACCCTATAGAAGTCTGGATTGGAACTCCTGATGTCTCTCACTAGATAAGAAGTGACAATAGGCAGGACCTTCACTCCTACTTATGCATATATCACTGTCACCTCCAAGTTTGTATGAACCCCGAGTTGATAAGTAAAGCAGATAGCCTAGGTGTTGCAGCATCCTTGCTGCAATACTTGTGGTCATCACTTTTCAGTGCCGTCTCCGGGGAGGTGTCAAAGTAGAATGTGATTACTGCTTTCTTTTCTTTTATCTCAATTCTTCAATTTTCTTCCATTAGGTATTTTCTACAAAAATAATCTAGTAGCTTCATTTCTTTCATTTGTCATTATCTACTTTTCTTTTCATTTTATAGGTAAGAATTTCAATTCAGCAAGTAGTTTTTTTGTTAGTGGTTTTCATTTAATCTGCTTTCCTTTCCATTTTGCAAGTAGAATTTCAATTCAGCAAGTAGTTTTTCTGTCAGTAGCATTCATTCAATCAGCAATTTCATTCTCCAAAGTACTTTCTAGCTTAAAAAAAAAGAAAAATCTTCCAAAAATCATTTCCTTTCATGCCTCGTAGGAGTACGGACAATTTACGGAAATTCTTGCCAAATACCCCAACTACATCCAACAGCCAACCTTCTCTCTTCTTCGGTGATTGTGAACTGGAAGAACCTTTAGGTGAGCAACCTAACATATTTGAAGAAACTATAGGGGAAGAAGAAGAGGAAAAACCCATTCCTACTGAACCAATGGTTAAAAACCGAAATGACAGAGGAAATAGAGAGAGAATTGAGGGTGCCTTCCCCATCAGGGAGGTCAATGGGGACACTAAGATGAAGCATATAAGCCCCTCTTCTCTACCTCATTTCCATGGCCTGACCACAAAGGACCCTGACACTTTCCTATTTTTTTCTATTATATTCTGAACCTATTACTATACATATGATGAGCAAAAGTTAAAAATTATTTCCATCTACGCTCAAGGATGCAACATTGTGTTGGTTCATGGGTTTACCTGAACATAGCATCACAACTTGGGCTCAGTTGCAACAAGATTTTAACAAAAGATACAGGGACTACTGTAGGTCAAAGGATACTAAAGAAGAGAATTTTAGGATGACCATAGGCTAGGTTGAATCCTTAGAAGACTACGAAGAGATATTCCATCTTAGTTACAAAAGGGACGGGTGCACACTTGACCTTGCGTCACTAAAATTGGTCCTTCTTAGAGGAGTAAGGGAAGATCTTCTGGATACCTTACATTTATTAGCAAGAGGAGATGTCTACCAATTACCCTATGAGGATATTAATATTGTCTTTAGAAACCATTCTAGGGCAGTCATAAAAAGGGGTAGGGGTAGTCAACCTATGGCCAATACATCATCTTCCAACTCATCCATCAAGGGTGAAATTGGAAATATGCTAGAGGATTTCAAAAATGAGATGCTTCAAACCCTTACCTTGCAATTGGACACCATGAACATCAAAAGGAAGTAAGAGCCAAACCCTTACCTTGCAATTGGACACCATGAACATCAAAAGGAAGTAAGAGGAAGCAGAGAGAGCCTTGGCCATCTTTTGTCCTAGATGCACGAGGAGGCATGCTAGGAACAAAGGTCCCTTGAATTCTATTGATATTTGCTCAGTCTGTGAAGAAAACCACTCCACAGACAAATGCCCTTCTTTACCTAGACTCAAAGTTGTATATCAAGGAGCTGAAGGGGTCACTGAGTAGCTTTGCTACATCAACCAAAGGAGACCTCCTGGGCCTAGACCATACCAACATGGTATGCAAGGGTCATCCCATGCATATTACAAACCCAACCAAACGACATATATACCTTCTTGGGGACCCCCTGCTCATCCTTCCTGGTCTACACCCCCTCCTTGGTCCTATGCATCTTAGTATCATTCCGAGCCAGCGATCTAGTCATTTCAACCTTATGTTCAGCCACAACCTCAGTGGAATACCCCACTCCAGGAGTGGAGGCCCCAATTCAACAATGTTCCAGCCCTATTTCCTCCACCACCTACCCAACCACAACTCCTACACTTTGCTCCATCTAAGCAACCCTAGATGCCTACCCAACCAAATCTAAACCCAAACAATAGGCAAGCTCAATAAGTATACAATGGAGAAACATCGTACCTAGCTTATGCTATAGAAATCCAGGAGATCAACCTAAGATCTGGGAGAATTCTCCCTAATAACCAACTTCCCTCTCCACATAGGGAGGTTGAGGAAGAAAGAGAGGAAAGCAACCTTAAAGTAAATCCACAATTTCCTGAGAGATTAGCCCAACCACTCCAGCCTACCCTAGAAGAAACTCAACTTCTGGGAGAATTGAAAATCTATGTGTAAAGATCCCCCTTCTCGAGGCAATAAAAGATGTTCCCATTTACAATAAGTTGATTAAGGAGAAATGTTTCGAGCATCCAAGAAGAAGAAAAATGGTTGCCCCTACCATTAATGTCATTGGGCAACTGTCTGACTTAATGCTGGGGTAGGTAATATGTCCAAAATATTTGGACCCTAGAAACTCTGTAGTAGATGTGCGCATCAATGGCACCATTGTCCTAGACACTCTGATTGATCTTGGGGTTGCCATTAATGTGATGACCAAGGAGACCATGCTCAAGATCAACCTCCAAGGGTCATTGAGGAAGACCACAATAGTTCCACAACTTGCACACCATACTGCAGTCACCGTTGAGGGAGTTGTGGAGGATGTGATGGTCTCCATTGACTCCTAGGAGTACCCTGTAGATTTCTTAGTTCTCCAGCCTAAGGCTAAGCTTAATGGTTATCCTCGCATCCTTGGGAGGCCATGGTTGCCCACATATGATGCTTACATTAGTTGCAGAGTTGGGAATGTGACAATCAAGAATAAGCATATGTCGAAACAGTTAGCCATATACCCTCCTGCTCAACCTTCCCTAGAGCATGATTTACTTATATGGTTGGAGGACGAGGAAGAACATGAGGTTTGTTATGCCCAAATTTTTGCTTTTGAAGCAACCATAGGAGGAGGAAAACAAGATGAGGATGACTTATAACAATCACCAAATTGACATATGCTTGGTTGATTCCAACCCAATACGTGTCAAAACCATATAATTCAGCTCAGAGAAGACTTTCAAAATTAATCCATCCCTTTCTGCTCCCAAGGAGGAAAAGCTTTGCAACATGTTGAGAGAAAACATAGAAGTCTTCACTTAGAGTTACAAGGAAATGAAGGGAGTACACCCCTCAGTGTGTACTCACCACATATACATCAAAGAAGGTTGCAAGCTAGTCAGACAACCATAAAGGAGGATGAATCAAGCTCTTAAAGACATAGTCAAAGAAGAACTATAAAAACTGCTAGATGCAAGATTCATTTACCATACCTCAGACAGTGAGTGGGTGTCTCCTTTAGTATTAGTTCCCAAGAAAAATGGGAAGTGGAGGATTTGTGTCGATTATAGGGAGTTGAAAAAAGCCGCAAATAAGGATCATTTTCCCCTACCCTTCATTGACCAAGTGCTAGATGGCCTGAGAGGAAGAAGTTTTTTTCATTCCTAGATGGATTCAGTGGGTATAACCAAATTCAATTCTACCTAGAAGACAAGGATAAGACCACATTCACTTGTCCTTAGGGTAATTTTGCTGATAGGGTCCTTTCTTTTGGCCTATGCAATGCTCCTGCCACCTTCCAAAGAGCAGTCTTTAGTATTTTTGTTGAATTAGTACATGATGCGGTGGAAATTTTTATGGAAGATTTTAGACCTTATGGCTATGATTTCCAAGAAGCCCTGACTAACCTATGTAAAGTATTAAACATGTGTCAAAATGAATCTGTTTCTTAGTCTAGAAAAATGTGAATTCTTAATGACTGAAGGGACTATGCTAGGTCATTCAATATCTTAGTTGTAGGAATTACAAGGTAAGTTCCTCAGACAGAACATGAAAAGTCACCGCTCACAAAAAAATCATAGATCAGTACACCAGTATTATTGACATGGTTAAAACCCTCAAAGAGGGAAATAGTCCACGGCCTGAGCCAATGCGGCAACTTCAGGCAATTTATTAATAAAAGAATGAAAATTTACATAATCTTCTCTCATGAACGGTTACCCTACAAATGCCCCTCCATGCTCTTTAAATAGAGATCATGGACCAATCAGGTGTTAAGCCATGGATCAAGTTTCAGTAATACCGAGGAGAGAATGAACCATTGGATCACTACATATCATGACTGTCGGATTGTAAGTTACAAAAGTACATAGTAGAGAAACACACTTTACCTAACTCTATACTAGACCAAGTTATACTTAACTATTTCCTATGTGTCAGAATATCCTAACATCACCCCTTAAGAACAACTTTGGATATGATTGAAGGGTGTACAAATATGACACAATATGAGAAGGAAGGAGGCATTAGAGCCTATCCCCCCTTAGTGACAACTTGCTGAACTCCAACCATAAATCAAAGTTTAGCAAACTTCGCCTCTGTGAGAGCCTTTGTAAAGGTGTATGAAATTTGATCATCTATTGAACAATATTGCACTTCAAGAACATGGTCCTGAATGAGCTTTATGATGAAGTGCATGTGCAGTTCAATGTGTTTGCTGCGTTGATGTTAGACTGGATCTTTGCATAGCTGAATGGCACTTTGATTATCACGCCAAAGTGTAGTTGGATGTTGTTGTCGAAAGCCAAAATCTAATAGGATCTATCGAAGCCACAGGGCTAAGTTACTAGCTTATATGGAACCATGATACTATGCTTCTACTGAAGAAAGAGAGATGGCACTTTTTTTCTTGCAAGCCTATGTAATAGGTCTTAAATAAAGAGTGAACACATAGCCTGCAGTAGAATTCTGATCATCATGGTCACCAGCCCTATCGGAATCAGTGAAACCAACCAATAGAGGAGATGCTTTTGCACTATAATGAATCCCAAAATGAACTATACTTGAAACATAACAAAGTATTCTTTTAGCTTCTTTCCAATGACTTTCATGTGGGTTTTGCATAAACTGAGCAATAAGGCCAACAACAAAGGAAAGGTTAGGATGAGTATGGCTCAGATACAAAAATTTTCCTACAAGTCGACAGTATAAGATAGCATCAACTTCAGGGGAAGTAAAAGTGACTAAATGTTTGGCTCTAGACTAAAAGGGAGATGGGGCTGGCTTATAGTATTCCATGTGAAAGTGGCATAGAAGATCACAGGCATACTTGGACTGGAAAAGGGAAATACCTTCCTTGGATTGCAAGACTTGAAGACCAAGAAAATAATGCAAGTGTCCTAAGTCTCTCATTTCAAACTTCTTTTTAAGGCTGAGCTTCACATGGTTTATAAGGTTGGGATCACTACCAGTAAGGATAATATCATCAACATAAAGAACAAGAATGATAAGAGACTTGCCCACTTTCTTTGTGTAGAGAGTATTGTCAGAATGACACCTAGAAAAGCCAGTTTCGAAAAGAAAGCTATCCATTTTGGCATACCAAGTCTGAGGGGCTTGCTTGAGACCATAAAGGGATTTCTTAAGCCAACATAAAAGGCTAGAGCCTATTTGTATAAATCCAATAGGTTGTTCCATATATATTTCTTCATGAAAGTCCTCATGCAAGAAGGAAGATTTAACATCCATCTGATGGACTTCCCGTTTGAAAGAGGCAGTAAGGGAAAGAACAAGGCGGATAGAGTTCATTTTGGCAACAGGGGAGAAGGTTATAGTATAGTCAATGCCTTCAACTTGTGAAAAACCCTTAGCAACAAGACGAGCTTTATGTTCATCAACATTTCCATCTGGTCCATACTTGGTTCTGTAAACCCATTTGTATCTAACAATTTTTCACCCCTTTGGAAAAGAAACAAGATCCCATGTATCATTTGCCAATGATGAATGATATTCTTCATTTGCAGCTGCATCCCAATATGGATGGCTTGAAGCTTCTACAAAGGTGTCAAGATCATAATTCGCTAAAGCTTGAGCTAGTAAAGAAGAGGCTCTATTGAACTGAGAATGTGTACATCGCTGGCAAGAGAACCTGCTGCATCTCGAGTAGCGTGGACCAATTTTGGAAGCTAAGGAGCTAAAGGAGGACCCTGAGAAGGTGTGGGAGGATTTTTGTCCTTACTGTCATTATCTGAAGAAGAAATATTTTCAAAAGTAGAAGGGATAGAGAGAGGTGGCACATTCGCCGAACTAGGCTCGTAGGCTGATATATTTTCAACAAACTTTACATATCTTCTAATGATAACATTTTTGGACTTAAGTGGAATAAGTCTATATCCTTTAACATCTTTAGAATATCCAACAAAAATACATTTTTCACTCTTAGGTTCTAAAGCTTTATGTTTCTCATCTGGAATATGGGCCCATGCTTCACTTCAAAAAACACGAAAGTGACTTACATCTGGTTTAATTGAGCTCCATGCTTCTTCTGGAGTGATATTCTTTAAAACCTTAGTAGGAGTGCGATTTA
>APFE031184507.1:120410-137572 GCA_000404065.3 Pinus taeda | reverse complement strand
TGTTAAATACTTCACTCTTGAGTTTTAAGAAGTATACCCAAGTGCGTCTGGAGAAATCATCAATGAATGTTAAGAAATACTTGTAGCCAGAGAATGAAACAACTAGAAGTGGACCACATAAATCACTATGCACAAGCTATAAAGGGGCTGAGACATGCCAAGAGGCACATTTTTCAAAACTATATCGATGATGTTTTCCAAGTACACATCTAAAACAAACACCACCTCTACAAGATACCATTGGAAGACCTATCACTATATTTTCTTTACATAGATTCTAAAGCGAGATATAGTTTAAGTGACCAAATCGCTCATGCCAACATTTGCTCACTTCATCATTATGAGCAACAAATACCGAGGGAAGATTTGATGACCCAAAGTTGTTTAACTTATACAATCTTGTAGAATCATTAGCAATGCCAGTAGCTAAAATCTTTCTAGGATCTCTTAGGTCCTTAATTACGACATCATGAGGTTAAAACTCAATTGTTTTACCTTCACCTAAATGACTTATCTGATATGCAGATAGAAGGTTGCAGGATAGTCTTGGAACACATAATAGATCATTAAATTGTTCATTATCTAGATGAATAGTTCCAGTCCCTATAACACTAAGAGATCTATCATCACCACCATATATAATTTTGGTGTTAGAATCATTTAAAGAAGAAACATGGCTTTGTTTTCGGCCATGTGACAAGAAGCTCCATAATCAATGAGCCACTCATGAGAATGAGAAGAAGATGACACGTTTAGTGCATAACCAGACCGAGATGCTTGACAACCACATGTATAAAGTGCTATTATTGAAGATGAAGTTGAAGTTGAATATTGATCCAAATGGATGTTATGCTTCTTCATTGTTGCTTGCAAGGCTTCCATCTTCTTAAATAATTTGGATTCTAAGTGGCCATCTCGATTACAAATGTGGCAATGTCTATCAGTATTCTTCACTTTGTTTTTATTTCCCTTATCATTTTGTTGAAATGATTTTTCATTTTGAGACTGAAATTGCTTAGCACCCTTGTTTGTTTTAGGACCAATTTTTTTAGGATACTACTTCTTAGGATTCTTTGAATTTGGTTGCTGCTAGGCAGCTAAGGCTTTCTTAGAAGAGTTTCCAAGATTAATAAGACCAATATATAAGATCTTTTCTTGTTCTCTTATTAAAGAATCACAAAAGGCATCAAAAGAGGGGGGCTTGTAGTCTTGTTCTTGAGAAATAAAGGCTTCTCTAGTAGAATGGAAGGTGGAAACAAACACAAAGTAGGCTGATCCAAACTTATTAAGAATGGAACAGATAAGGCTACCATCTTCTTTCTTAACCTTAACACCTTCCAAGAGAAGTCTAAGTGTCTTGAACTTGAAGAAAAGATCTTCAATGGAGGAAAAATTATTGGGGTCCAATGTAAGCAACCCATTTTCAAGTTGATGGGCTATAATTTCATTTTTTATTCCAAAAACTTTAGTGATCTGTTTCAATGCTTCATTAGGAGTATCAAGTTCTGCGATATGGAATCTAAGATCTAGAGAAATAGACATCCCTATCAACCTATGCGCTTGATCTTGCCTATTTTCCCATTTGGCTGCCTTATCTTCATATTTCGGTTTGGTTTCTTGGCCTGAGGATATTTTGTAAATACCTTCAGTTCTAAGTAAATCCACAATGTAGGACCACCATTGGAAGTAGTTGGTGCTGCCAAGAATAACATGGCATGAACTTTCCATTTTAACATAGGATGAAGCTATAGATGATGAAACTAAGTGTTACAATGGAAAGATCACAAAAAGTTAGGTTGATTATAAAAACGGCTCCTAGATGAAGAGTTATGGATTTTTGAAGAAAAGTTGTTGAAGATGCCGACGAAGTGCATGAGTGTGCGGAAATGAATGATAATGTTATATTTAAAAAAAAATCTGCCCCCTTCCAAACTTAATCTAATTAGCTCACTTTAAAACAAAATTATGTGACTCACTTTTATAAATAAGTGAAAGTCACTTTTACAATGGTACTTTATGAGTTTCCCACTAAATTGTAACTTAAATAAAAGATAAAGAGACTTTAAAATTATAAGTGACTCACTTTTCTTAATGGGTGAGAACACTTTTACATAAAGTAACTTTAAAACATAAGTTATATGTCATTTTTGAAAAAATAACTCAACAAAAGAAAGACTCGAACTCAAGATCTCTATTCTCATAAAGTAACTTTGGACCAAGTGAGCTAGTTTAAAAGGTTAGCAATTCTTTGAAAAGAGGAAGGGTATTTTTTTTTTTAGTCACTGAAGCCTTGGGGTGCATGCTTACTTGAAAAAGCTCTTTTTTTCCTACAAAACAAAAACCACAAAACCCAACACGGACATAAAAAAAAAAATCCTTATGGCTTGAAGTTAGTTTTAGCCGGAAACTAAATATTTTCCTCAATGTTTTTGATTTCCCGAGATCACACTAATGTGTGGCGGAAAAAGAGCATACGTAGAAATGAAGGCTATATATCTGGTAATAAAAAACTAAGACCTAAATAAACCGAAATAAATAGAGAGATGAATGGCTAGAACTACAAATAAAGACTGTATACCTCAAGATCTTAAAAATGACATAGCTAGTGCTACAGGAAACATTTTGACGTGAAAAGAAAGGTGTTCCTCACTGGAACAGATGCTCCTAACACAATAGAGCATTCCTCTTGGACCAAAAGCAGTCAGAAACATTAGATCTAGGAAACAAAAGTTGCATGTAGTTGTACCAGCTTTAGATTTAGATTACCAATGGATGCGGCCTTGAAATAACTCTGCTACCATGTAGGAATTTACAGGGTAAGTTCCTTAGACAGAACATCAAAGGACACCACTCACAAGTAAATCACAGATCAATACACCAGTATTCTTGATGTGGTTAAAACCCTCAAAGAGGGAAACAGTCCACGACCTGAGCCAGCACGACCACTTCAGGAAATTTATTAATAAAAGAATGAAAATTTACATAAGCTTCTCTCATGAATGGTTACCTTACAAATGACCCTCCATGCTCTTTCAATAGAGATCATGGACCAATAGGGTGTTAAGCCATGGATCAAGTGTTGGTAATGCCGAGGAGAGAATGAATTGTTGGATCACTACATATCATGACCATCACATTGTAAGTTACAAAAGCACATAGTAAAGAAACACACTTTACCTAACTCTATAGTAGACCAAGTTATACATAACTATTTCCTATGTGTTGGAATATCCTAACATCAGCAAGGTCTATAGGTGGACCCAAACAAAATAGCTACCATCCAAAGGGTCCCACCTCCACAAAAGCAGAGAGATGTCAGGAGTTTCTTAGGGTTAGCTAGATATTATTGAAGGTTGTTAAAGGACTTCAGCAAGTTGGCCTCTCCCTTGTTTGGGTTGTTGGCCAAAGATTCTGAGTTTATATGGTCAAAGAGCTATCAAGAGGCCTTAGACATTCTAAAGGGTAAGTTAACCACTGCACCAATTCTTTGAGGCCCAAAATGGGCCCTCCCTTTTCACATTCATGTTGATGCTTCACACAAAGCCATAGGAGAAACCTTAGGTCAGGTAGAGGAGAAATTGCCCTATGTAATATATTTTGTTAGTAAGAACATGTCAAAGTATGAGCTAAATTATACTATGACTGAAAAGGAACTCCTAGCTATTGTGCATTCATTAAACAAATTTAGGCATTACATTACAAGCTATCAAACATTTGTGAATACTGACCATGCTGCAATCAAATATTTAATGAACAAACCCAATGTGAATGCTAGAATTATAAGATGGTTTCTTTTATAACAATAGTTTGATCTAACTATTTTTCATAAGCATGGAAAGGAAAATGTCATTGCAGACTTTCTGTCTAGGATGAATCTGCCTGCAGGTGAAGAAGTAATGGTGGATGACCAGTCACAATATGAGCATTTGTTTTCTATTTCAGTTCTCTCCATATGGTTTGTTGATATAGCAAACTCTTTGGTATCAACACAGTTCCCGCCAAACTTTCCTTCCAAAGAAAAGAGAAAGATAGTCAGGATAAGCACCCTCTTCACCTAGATTGGGGACAATCTATTCAAACTTGGCCCAGATCAAATCTTCAGAAGGTGTGTAAGGGAAGAGGAAGTTTTTGACATCCTTCTGACTTGTCATGATGGGCCTTGTGGGGGTTAGTTTGTAGCAAATAAGACAACATTCAAAGTGTTGCAAGCAGGCTATTATTGGCCTACTCTTCACTAGGATGTGAAAAAGTACATTAGGGAAGAGGAAGTTTTTGACATCCTTCTGACCTGTCATGATGGGCCTTATGGGGGTTAGTTTGTAGCAAGTAGGAAAACATTGAAAGTGTTGCAAGCAGGCTATTATTGGCCTACTCTTCATCAGGATGTGAAAAAGTAAATTAGTCATTGTGATTGATGCTAGAGGATGGGAAAGCCTACTCCAAAAGATGAAATTCCCCTACAACCTCAAGTGACATTAGAGCCATTTGACAAGTGGGGCATAGACTTCATTGGGCCTATCAATCCTACTTCAAAGCAAAAACAATACATTATTATGTGCACTGATTATTTGACTAAGTGGGTTGAAACCAAAGCGATTAAGGTAGCAACAAAAGAGAAGGTGGCTGAGTTCCCAAGGGAGAATATATTCTACAAATTTGGGTACCCTAGAGAGCTAGTCACAGACCAAGGCAACTAGTTTACCTCCAATATGATTGAAGAACTACTCAGACATCACAAAATCAAGCATAGGGCCTCCACTCCTTATCATCCACAAGCTAATGGGCAAGAGGAGGTGACCAACAGGGCACTGGAGAGCATCTTAACCATGGTAGTGAGCAGCAGCGTGAATGATTGGGAAAAGAGACTAGTTGAGGCCACCTGGGCCTATAATACAACATGGAAGACCAACACTGGATTTACACCCTATGAGATGGTCTATGGGAAAAAGGCTTTGTTGTCCATTGAGTTTGAATATGGTACATTGAGGATGGTAGACAAACTAGATTTGGATCTCAGTCATGCACAAAAAGAAAGATTGTTCCATTTGAATGGCTTGGATGAATTCAGAATGCAGGGCCTCCTACATACAAAGATAGTTCAACTTCAGAGGAAGATCTGGCATGACAAACATATTAATGAGAAGCAATTTCAAGAGGGAGATTGGACATTGTTATATGATTCTAGGTATAAAGACTTCAAGGGCGAGCTAAAGACAAGATGGGTCGAACATTATGTGGTGGAAAGATGCATTGATAATGGTTTAGTGTAAATCAGAACTATAGATGAAGAAGCCATTCCACTTCTTGTTAATGGACACTGACACAAGAGGCCTTTTTGAAAAGAAGAGCTCATTGACAATATCAATAAGACAATGATGATGGTGGAGCATATTCCACCTTGTCCCTCATCAAGTTACTGAAAAAAGAGAAAAAAGGATAAGGATTCAGGTGAAAACCTCCATGAGGCACCTGAGTCCCATCTTTGGGTTGAAAACCTCGTGAGGTTGGCCAAGGATCAGAAAAAATGAAAAAGAATAAGAAGATCCCTGGGTGAAAACCTTCCTTGAGGTGCCCAGGGAAAATATCTCGGGTGAAAACCTCTCTTAGGCAGCCTAGGTGTTTTTCAAAAAAAAGGAGAAAAAAGGAATAATTGTTATTTGTAGGTGGGTGAGAAAGACAATCAAGGAGCAAAGGGAAGATCCAAAGGGAACCTTGCCTCACATATATTCATCTCCTCTACTCCTTACCATTCATCTCTCCATCAATTCCATTGCTTTTTTACTTCGTTGCTTTAATTTAGCTGTAGATTGTGATTTCTATAGGATCCCTTGTATTCCTAGAGGATCCCCTGAATGGTCTATTGGTTAGGTCCCCAAAATTCATTCTAGACATGATCTAACCCATCACCTCATCCATTACTATCATACCTGGATTCACACACACTCCTAGTCCCTCTGTCCATTCATTGCAGCATCCTCATAACCTTTTGGCTTGATGGGGCCTAACCCAGGTTCATAAGTGTTCTAGCCAAACAAATCCTGAAACTACCAGCCCTTTCGACAACAGTCTGTGGATCACTGAATGAGGTCTCACCTGAGGTGGTATGGGAGTGTGCTGGAACCAGGTTTCTACACCCTAGGGATGTCTTGATGAGGTTTGCAAGGTTCACAAATCGATCCTACGCACTGCACTACTTCCGCGTAGCCGTCTGTTCAGTGCAGCTACCTTCGCGCTGCTAGGATGACGGGTGAAAATGTTCTTTAACCTTTCTGTGGTTAGTATTATTATAGATCTTGAATTAAATTAAGTAGGCATGATAATTCAATTACCAATTAACATAAGCAAACATGTGTGCAATTATAAACCATAAACAGATGCATAAATCGGAATATAAAAACAGATACGTAAAATTCCATAACCAACTTATCCCGATTAATGCCTTTTCCAGTTACAATTCACTTCCTACACTATGCACACAGTTGTAGGGTTCTATGCACTCAGCTGCAGACTCTAACTAGGACTCCATGCACATAGTTGCGGAGCCTCTACCCCTAATTACAACCCAAAACCCGGACTTATAGACTTAGATCTAATATAGCATTTAGACACCCATATTACTTCTTACATCACAAAAAGTTGCCTTTTAGACTTAGAGCCTTGCTCTCATTTATACATTCCCATGGTCTGCAGACCATGGTTAGGCCGACACATTCTAGATTAATTTACAATATTTTATGGTGGACTACCCTTAGACTTGAATCATAACAATTCACGCTCTGTGCACTTCGTGGAGATTTTACAATACCAATACCCAGAAATGTGGGCTTTAAGCCCCAAAACCATTATGCGGGGGATCTGCTACCCAACAAGCCCCCAAAACAATCATTGTGACTCATTCTGAGTCACTCGTTAGTGCAGCAAGATGTGCTTCCAAGGCTTTGCAGTCCACCATCCCTATGAGTTACGCACTACGCTTTGTTGCTCCATCCTTGCCTCTTGCAACCCTTCAAGTTCCTGCTCCATTGCCCCTACTAATTCATGTAACCGCTGATGCTCATTCTGTTATGCTCAGTTAACACAAAGTAGCTCCTCATAGGATTTTAGCTCTAGCTGAGGTGTCAAAAGTGTGACCTTTTTGTGCAAGAGTAGCAAGCTTGCAATCTTTGGTCCCATATGCTCAATGTCTGCTGAAGCTTGTGTAGCATTTTGCAAGATAGATGGTGATGTCCGTGAGGTTCCAATCTTCAAGTTTCACCATAGACACGTGGCCCAGGGATGCACTTTTCAACAAAATTTTGTCTTTTATCACAAGATTCACCATCTCACCATTATATTTCATAGATCGCTTACCAAACCCCAGGTTTCGCGGAGACATCCAGACCGGTCCTACTATTTGTCTAGGAATTTGTGGTATATCTCTCACCGCTGGCATTGGGCTCGGAAAAACGAACTCGGCTATCGACATTACACTGTCCCAAAGGTCCTGCGTCTCTTTTGGCAATGTTGCAAGCAATGGGTTTGTTCCCAAAGCATCCAAGTTGGACGGGTCCATATCTATCGGATAGCTCAATAACTTAAGTTTGAAGGTGCCGTGGTTTGTTCGGTGGATGAATGGCTATGATTTATAGGCCGGATGATATCGAAATTCAACCGTTCCCTCCTTTTCTGGCTCATTAATGCGATACTGACAGGAGATCGTTTCAAATCCCGTTCTAACTCCGTGTCTTAAATGCCCGTCGTTGGCTTCTCGTTGTCTCATATTGACCATCTTTTCATGAACAGTGACCTCAATGGTCACTTTCCCACCTTTCTGTGCGGTAGCACAACCCTTTATGTGTGATCATGATTCCTATGATAAACCCACCCTATGCGGAACCTTGTTTCCGCGCAGCTTGCTTGGAGACTCATTTATAGTCCCGCACCTTCTTTAAACTACTTCGAGCACTAAAACTGTACTACGATTGGTTAGTCAGATAGCCGGCCCACTCCTGTAGAGCTTTGGGTGACTACCATTTACTCTTCCTGGGAAGGGCTCTCCATTAAGCTTGCCGAGCTGGACCGCGCCTCCATCTGTGACCTCTTTGACCACATATGGTCCCAACCAATGCATTCAAAGTTTTCCAGGGAATTTCTCGAACTTGCTATCATATAGCAATACTAAATTGTTTACTTTGAATGTGCACAACTTGATATGGTGATCATGCCAAGCTTTCATGCACTGTTTCTGTACCTGTTGATGGAATCTTGCCAGAAACCATTCTTCCTCTAGTTCTTCTAGTTACGCGAGCCTCTCTTCCAAGCCTTCATGGGCTTCCATGTTGATCATCGTTACTATCCACAAATTGGGTACGATGTATTCCATCGGTGTGATGGCTTTCATGCTGTAGACTAACCTGAATAGTGTCTACCCCGTCAATTTCTTGCATGTAGTTCTGTATGCCCATAGTACAGCAGGTATGTGCAAATCCTAATCATTTCACTGTGCGTTACATACTTTGGTCAACACACTCTCCATAATCTTGTTGAATGCTTCTATGGTTCCATTTTCTTGTGGGTGGCATGGCGTGCTTTGCTGATGATACACCTGGAACTCCTCAGTGAGTGTGCTGATAGTTTCATTTAGGAAGTGCATCCTGTGGTCACTCATTAAAATTTTCAGGCATCCAAACCATGTCAAGACGTTGTCAAATAAAAATTCCGCAGCTGTAGCATCTATGCAGTCCTTAATCGGTTGTGCTTCCACCAACAAATCAGATACTTTGTTGCAATGATGATGTAGTGTGCACCTGTCTTCCCCTGAGGTGTGATAGGCCCCACAAAGTCTATCGCCCATTTTTTGAATGGTTGTAGTGTCATCTATTTATTGAGTCACATCTTATCCCTTCGCGATGGTTTCCCAGTCTGTTGACATAAATCACAGGCTCGACAGTACACTTTTGAGTCTTGATGTAGGGTCGGCCAACGTAGTCCAGCATGAAGAATCTTCTGTGCTGTCACCCATCCCGAATAAGGTTCTCCTACAGCCCCCCCATGTGCTTATGCAAGGATTTGTCCTTGTTCAAATTCGGGTACATATCTTCATAATATTTTGTCATTTCCCATTTTGTGGAGGTGCCCCATGATGAAAGTAAAATCCGCCATGCGTACCACCAATTCTTTTCTCTACTAAACTGAATATCACTGCAGCATGGTCCCTATGGTTAAGAAGTGGATTATATCCTTGAAGTGGCCATCCGCGATGCACACTGCATAGAGCTGTGCATCAAGTAGTCCTTCCTCCAAATTTGTTGGCTACTCACCGTTCTCAATTCGCTATAGGTGATCTAGGCCTACGTTGACGTGTCCCAACTTTATGATGACCTTGAAGTCATATTCTTGAAATAGTAACAACCATCTACAAATGCGCCCCCAACACAGGCTTGTTCACCAGATATTTCAACGCAGAATGGTCGGTATACATTTTGAAGTTCCCACCGAGTAGGTAGTGGTGGTATTTCTAGAGTACGTATACCATCGCCAATCACTCACGCTCTGTAGTAGAGTAGTTCTTTTCGGCTTTGGACAATTTTCAACTTGCAAATGTGATCGGGTGATCAACGCCTTCCACTCCTTCTTGTGTGCGTACAACACCCAGCGTGATACACGATGCATCAACATGTACATGAAATTTGATGTCCCATTTTGGGAAGACAAAAATGGGAGCGGATGTTATCTTTTCCTTGAGAATCTCTCGATTTTTCTTATAGTCATCATTCCAACAATATGTAGCATCCTTTTTCAACAACTATTCCATTGGTGTTATTATTTGTGCATAGCCCTTAATAAACTTTCGATAGTAGCCAATGTGCCCCAACGTGGTGCTGAGTTGTTTGACACTTCGCGAGGCTTGCAGATTGAGTATGACATCAATCTTCGTAGGGTCCACCATTAGGCCTTGTCGACAGACCACATGGCCGAGAAAATTTCCAAAGGGGATGAAGAAGGTGCACTTCTTAAGATTCAGCGCAATCTAGTGTCATCGGCAAGTATCCAACATCAACCGTAAGCTTGCTATATGTTTCTTGACTAGCCCAAATATAGTCCAATCGTCAAAATAAACCTCCAAAAACTTATGGATTAATTCCTCGAATGCGGCCACTACAACGCACAAAAATATTGTTGGCGTGTTCTTCAACCCAAAGGGCATAACAGTGTACTACAAATATCCTGATTCGGTCACGAAGGTTGTCTTGCTCCTATCTTCCGGCGTGATATTGATCTGATGGTT
Organism: Pinus taeda; assembly: GCA_000404065.3. Classification (NCBI taxonomy): domain Eukaryota; kingdom Viridiplantae; phylum Streptophyta; class Pinopsida; order Pinales; family Pinaceae; genus Pinus; species Pinus taeda. Next base: position 127,305 of record APFE031184507.1, on the reverse strand, counting down.
ACCTGAGAACCCATTCGTGAATGAGTACGCTTCCTGTCTGCCAACATTCTCCAAGACTTCATCTATAAATGGTGTCTAGAATGGATCATGAACACAGGCATCATTCAATTTTTAGAGGTCCACGCAGATTTGAATTTCGCCCTTCTGTTTTTTCTCCTGCATTATCATAGGACTTGCCCAGTCGAACTCTTCCACTAGTTCAATAATTCTTGCTGCAAGCATTTTGTCCAATTCTTTGTAGACCTTTTCCTTATACTTCATATTTAAATGGTAAGGATGTTGCTTAACTGGATTCGTGTCCAGTTTCAGAGTAATCTTCATCATCCCTAGGTTGTTGAGGATCTATTTTAACTCCGTTCTTTTCATCAGGAATAAGTCTTGATATTCGCGAAGTTACTCGATGACCTTATCCACCGTGGCATCATCCCAATAATCCCCAAGCATTGCATAATTTGGCTCCATAACTGTACCAACGTTCACCTGTTTCGTTTCTAGTGGCGCAGTGATGTCGCAGTCCTCAATTAATTGTCCTTGAACTTCATGACCCCTTTCTATTTTTGAAATATTAATATTTCAGGGGTCATCATCATCATCGTCCACATGCATGTTGTAACATTCTAGGGCATGGCTTAACTGATGTGACCATACTGGTTGAACTATTTCTCCTCGTTCCTACAGTATTTTTAAAGTGGTGGCTTTCGCAACTTGCAGCGCATCCTCAATAGTATCCACCCATTGGTCTTCAAATAATAAAATTAATAAAACTCCCTCGCACAAGATATCCCATTCGCCTATACCATGTCAGAGTTCTGTTTCAGCATACCAGTTTCTTGGGATGAAATCCAGGGTATGATAAGATAAGTGTGCCCATTCAGCCTGGGGCTCTTCACCATAGGCTTTGGTCCCTTTTGTGAGGTGCATGTGCAAGTCATCACATCCATCATACTTCTCGGTTATTTGTAGTTTCGGCTTCCAAAAACATAGTTGCATCATCCTTCTGCAGTTGCACAAGTTTTCAAAATTTCCTTCATGTGTTCCCCACCAACGCCCAGGTGTGGCGCACAACAGCCACTTTAATGCATTGAACCTCTAGTGCTCTGGTGCTACACTCTCAAACTTGTTTAATAATTCATCCACCACTGTCAATCCATCATATGTTGGTAGATCTCGAGACTGAGTTGTTACACAATGCAATGATTTGGTCATCATATTACAATGTAGCATTGTCACTTCACTCAATGGATTGTGCCATTTTTCATCTTTTTCGTTTGAATCCGAAAGGCAGGACTCAACGCGCTCCAACGAGACCCTTCCATCTGCAGTTGGATTTAGCCAATCTTGGTTTCGTGTGGTTATTTTGTAGATACAATCCAGCTCCTCATCACCTCCATCATTGCATATGTGTTCAGTTTAGCATTCTCCTTTTGTGGGATCCAGCGGAACTACTACGCGTAGGGATTTTTTCTCGAATATCATCTTCTGTTTTTTTAGCTTGATGACTCCATTGATATTTGTGGCCCAGTCTATTCCTAGAAATGCATGATAAGGATTACTATTGTTACACAGTTATTTGTCACTGTTGGTCACCGTCCCTGTTACCCCTGTTTTCATATATTGGAGGACACATTCCGGGACCTGTGAGCAGTGACATAACCTAAAAACATTTGCATTATGTTCCCCTAAGTATGTACTTCATGTTCCCTGAAGACACCTTCTGCAAATTATCCCTGAAAAGTGCCCTTTTTCCATTGGCGTAGGTACACAGTGTCCTACCCGCGCCAATGACTGAGATCCTCAAAAGGGGGCACGCCCATTGGCACTCTGTCCTAAAGCAACACTCGCACCAACTAAGTTTAGTAATGAGTTTTGGCCAATGCGCACCCATATGTTTTTTCCTCTCTTACCATGAAGTTCTTTGCGGGAAAAATCCACAAGATAGAGGTCGAGAGTCATCATTTATCCATGACAACTATCCTCAGTAGCTTTTCAGGGATAATGCCAATCCACAATGGGTGTCCTGGTACATTGTATCTTCCTCCCTTCTCCATCTATAAAAAGCCTGTCCTCATGCATTAGACAGGGGAGTTCTTGAGAGTTCTGGAGTAATGCTAGAGTGATAGTAAAAACTTTGAAGCATAGGGAGGTTATGCTGCCGGAATCCTGAGAGAGAGAAGGTCTATTGCAAGGCATACATAGCTGCTTGCCTAGCCAGAGAATAGGTTCAACGTCAGAACCTTGGTTTTTCTATGCTTTTATTCATTAATAGATGACTATCATTATGGTTCCACTCATGTGTCTTTATTATGATGATTGAGTTATATCTTTTCTGACTGATATATTTGCATCTATTGGATTTTATGCTTGTATTTGTGTCGTTCTTTGCATGTGCAGGTGTCCGTTCACGAGGATCGTGGGGATTGTGACCAGCCGAAGCAAAGGAACAGGAGCGACGACTCTTCTACAAGTATTAGCGTTGGAATCCAGGTAGGCCCTCATCACCGATCTTTGATTTGCAATTAGGAACCTGCGTGTTAGCGTTGTGTGATTGCTGCTAGACCCATGTTGGGCTAGTTGGGATCGCCTCTGTCCGCAAAGGGGATTTACCTGTAAAACAATTTGGTGACTCCACTAGGGAAGCTGGTTGTTTGATCTGTAAAATTTAGACGGAGCCTGAAGCATGGCCAGATATCCTTCGAAACACTATTGCTTTGCATTAGTGAAGTAGATCAAATCCACTTCAGTCAATCTCCAGTTTGGTTTACGGACTGAACAATTTGGGAGTTTGTCTTGCATGTTAGTTTTTCTCTTGTTTGCTTGCTTGGATAGTTTTCTGGGTTAAATTTCTTGCTGTTTCTTACTTCCTGGCCTTCCTAGATACTGTAAACCAAGCTTTGGACTACCTGTTTTGTTCTTTTACTTGGCAAATTTTATTAGCGCGGTTTTTCTTCTGACAGTCGCACCAGTTGGCACCTGTTGCTAACTGACAACCCGCGCCAATCCCTTTATAGTGCGAGTTGCAGTCTGACAGTCGCGCCAGACTTGTCGACCTTTTCAGTTAGCTTATTTGCTAGCCTTCTGAGCTTGGATTTGTATCTTGCTATATCTTTTGCAGCTTCTGGAAGTGTGTTGGACCTTTATGTGACTGGTTATTATTTTTTATCCTTCAATTGTTTGCTTATTTCTATCGATTTTATATCTTAGCCCTAGTGGCTTTGCATGTCGACCCTTCTGTGGGAAATTATGGTTTGATGATCCAGTCAACCTTTTGGTTGTTTTCCCACTCATCTGGTGGTTTTGAAAGTTTGACATTCTATGCTACAAGTAATTCACTTTTAACTTGTTTATTTTTTGCTTGACTTCATTTGAACTTAAATCACATGGTTCATTGAAAGTCTTTGTGTTTTCGTTGCTTTGATAGGTCATTTTGACGTTTCAGAATTGGTTCTATATTCCTTTGAGTGAATTGTGTTTCTTTATACTTGTGAATATCTCTTGAGATTTGTTGAGTGCATCATGCTATCCTAAAAGAAAGAAAAACAAAATATCTTTGTGCATTTTATTAATTAGCATTTCTTGTTATTTGTTGCTTTTAAAAAGAAAAAGAAAAAATTTTCATTTCTTGTTATTAGCTGCATTAGGATCTTTGTTGAGCATTTTGTTTGTGTAAAGATCTCAACTCTCCTGTAGATAGAGTTCATTGAATGAAATGATATAATTTTGGCATATAGTTTGCATTTAGGAAGTTTCGAGAGATCACATACGGTAGGACCAAAAACTGAAACATAATTGAAGATAAAATGTAAAATAAACTGAATGAACCTAACAACGCATTGGAACATAACGCAAATATTCTAGAGGTCTAGGTTAGAGACGTGTTCTGGCGTCTTTAAACCTGGTAACTTACTGTTGAGTGGTTGGGTGATTCCTCCACGGTGAAACGATAGGTGCCAGTACGGATTGCGCTCCCACGTATCGTCGCGTATGTATTAGGAGACCCCTATAGGCTTGCAACCTTTTATCCATAGGAAGCTGAGTCTGCCGCCTTACAAGCTGTAATGCACTGAACACAGCATTCGGGAAGATTGACTGTAGTACGGGAAGTCCTTGGTTTTCATCTGATTGCCAAGGTGTATAAGCAGTTTTACGGATTGTTTGGTAAACCTCTTGCCTAGTTCTCCAGAGTAGTCACTTTTGATCCTTTTCGGACTCCCTAAAAGAAAATCTATAAGTGAGCATCTTGTCACTTCGTGCTCATTAAATATTCGAAGGAGACTAGAGTCATCTTTTCGTCCTTTTCTCGACTCTTAAAAAATGAAAAGGTCAAGTTCAGTGTCTTAAAATTTATTGTCACGATAACATTACCTGGTTAGATCTTGTGTGCGTTAGCTTGAGTATGATTCTTTTGCTATGGCAACTTTTCCATGGGTCACCAACCCAAGTTCCCCTACTGGCGGGAATCCTAGTCATTTCCCTCCTCTTGGGAATATTGGTGCTCTTTATATGGCAATGTCATCCCTTTCGGGGTTAATTGTCGGGTTGCCTGTTTGGTTGTTTTCAACCCCTACCGTGTCGGCTAATACTCTATCAGTCCCTCCACCTGCACAACATCATGTTGAACCTAAGGTGAACCTCTCTCCTTCGACGCCTACTTCTACATCTCCTTCTCGTACTTCGCCTGGTGAAAGTCTCGATTCGAGTAACCAGGTGGCTAAGAAGAAGAAGAAGAAGAACAAGAAGAAGAAGTCTCCTAAGGGGAGGCTACAAGAACAATTGTTACTCCCTCGAGTAAACCTGAAGTCGGGCCCCTTTCCGCTCCTTCGCGGAAGGTTAAGTTTCCTTGTCAATTATGCAAGGAGGACCATCTTCTTCGTGATTGTCTGGGTATTCCCAGGATCTTAGAAGCGTGGTCTCATGATCAGGCCCGCCCCTCATCGTCCACTGAGGCTCATGGCGATGCTACCTCATCAGTTGGGAAAGTCAAGGGAAAGGGGAAGATTCGAATCCCCTGCAGACTTTGTGAAGGAAATCATCCCCTTCACCTTTGTCCCCTCATGGATAAAGCCTCCACTGTTTTGGAAAGTCTCCAAGCTCCCTTGCCCCAACTCCCCGTTGGACATGAATTTCTGTCTGCAACTGCAGATCATTCGCCTCCAGACAATGAGATTAGTTCACATTCTCCTCTTGTCCAGGCCCCTCTTCCCGAACCTGGCTATGCCCAGCCTGTTCTAGACCAACCATTGGTCGGAAAGAGTGTCAACCGGAGTTCACCTCCTGTTGATCACTCTGTTCTTCTCATCTCATCAAATTCTCCTGCACTTGATGATGGTTTTCCCATCCCAGCCTCTCCAGAGAATTGCGATTCAGTCTCTCCCGAGCAGGGGGCCAACCATACGGTTTCCCCACCAAGTAGTTCGGTCGTCTCCTTTGATTGGAGTCGTTTGACTACCCCTCCCCTTCCATCTCACGTGCCTTTCTGGGTCACCGCCTATGCCTCCCATATGGCGCTGCCTGGCACTGTGCTAGATGAAGGAGCATCGGTTAGTCTTATACCCGTTACCACTTGGCAAGCTTTGGGTTCCCCATCGCTTGTACCTGTCGCACCGAATCTCACCGCTTTTGACGGAGGAACAAGTCAACCATTAGGGATCCTCCCAAAGTTCCCTATCACTTTGGGAGGCAAGACTATCTATATAGACATCTCGGTTACCCAAGGTTCTTTAGACTTCAGTCTTCTCCTTGGTCGGGACTATGTGTATGCCATGGGAGCCCTTGTTTCTTCACTTTTCCGTGTGGTTTTCTTTCCACACGACGGAAGAATGGTGACAATGGATCAATTATCGTTCCTTCGTCCACAAGCCCCTCCGGCACCATTGCCCTTCCCTCTTGGTTCTCATCCACTAGTTGGATCTGTCTCACCCCAGATCAACTACGTGACTACCTCTCCCACGCCTATATCCAGCAATGCCGCCATAGTGCATAGTGTTCTGGGGGCATTGGGTCCCGACTTCTGAGACATTGACCTCCCATCGGGAGCGCCACTCTTGGGACAGCCACTCTTGGAAGCCCCGACTTCCTATTCATTATGATGAAGTTCGGGCGGAGCATAGTTCATTTCCCTCTGTCAAGATCCCTAAAAAATGAAACAAGGAGTCACGGAGCATAGTTCATTTCCCTCTGTCAAGCTCCCTAAAAAATGAAACAAGGAGTCACGAGGATAGTTCATAACCATTATTTCAACCTCGTTAAAACAATGAAATGTGAGCTCGTGCATTTCGAGCGCATAACTATTATGTCAACCTTCAACCCATTTTCAATGGACTGAAGCTTGGGGGGCATGTACCTCGAATTGATACACGATGCTGGGGGGAATGCTCGTTTCATTTCCCATCAAGCATAGTTTGCATATGTACCATGTGCTTTTAAGCTTGTATAAAAATAAAATTTCCCATCAAGCATAGTTTGCATATGTACCATGTGCTTTTAAGCTTGTATAAAAATAAAATTTCCCATAAAGCATAGTTTGCATACGTGATTCTCATGTGTGTTTTCAAGCTTTCAAAAAAATAAAATATATGCGTGTGTGTGAATACATTCCAATGGGTCGTTTGTTATGCAGTAGATACATCAGATTACATATGTGTCGAACAGTCGCATAGCATATAAAACACATCATCACGTGAAGAAAAGATCCATCTAGGAATAAACATAAGGATATAAATTTTTTCCAAGCATAGTTTGCATGTGTGGGTGCTTTTAAGCTTGCCAAAAATATAAAAGTATATGGATCGTATGTTGTGCAATTGATACATTAGATCACATTTGTATTAGATATTTGCATAGCATATCAAAACATCATCACATGTAAAAGATCCATCCAAAATCGGTATATATATAT